>JAVQJF010014726.1:0-15801 GCA_036023855.1 Gadopsis marmoratus | reverse complement strand
CCCCCCCCCCCCCCCCCCCCCCCCCCCCCCCCCCCCCCCCCCCCCCCCCCCCCCCCCCCCCCCCCCCCCCCCCCCCCCCCCCCCCCGCCGACGGCCGCGGTTGGTCAAACCATGGGTATCCAGGCGAGAAGCTCAATAGCAAGGCAGTGGGTGGACAGCTTGTGTGGGTCGACCTGGAGCTCAGAGCCAGGCTCAATGGGAAAATCAATGTGGCCCGATAACCAATTTGGGAAATAATGGACAATTCACTCCAACACAGCACTACAGTGGACTGTGGGGGCCTGCCAAGTTTATCTTTTAGTTCGCGCAGTCTTTCGCCCTCTCCCTTCCTATCGCAACTTTTCTGATTTCGTCATTGACAGCTTTATTATGGATTTGTGCTCTTCCGCTGATGCATGGGTACTGACTATTACCTGACTATACTATTGATAAAAGGAACAGAAGTTATGCAAACTCAGTAAGTGAAATTCTTGAATACATCTACAGTATTAATGACAGCCCAATTAGCTCCCCTATCTTTTCACCCACACTTCCTCCTCTCGCACTGCCGTTTGTGCTGTGGATGCAACTTCTGACTCCAGAGATACATTCACAATCCATAAGCGACTGCAGAATCAATAGGTGGGAAGACACGTGCTCCTTGGGGGAACAGGTGCACTTGCCAGAAGCAGAGCTTTGAAGGAGACGTCTGGCTCGTGAATTTATCTAAGAATGTTTAATAAAAGAGCACAGGGGTCACGGCATGAAGAGAATGTATCGACACAGTTTCTTTTTTTCATGCACTGCTTTAAAAATGCTAAAAGCCCACATTAGAATGGCTACTGTGTGATCAATAAAAGGTCAAGTCCATCTTTATGAGTCTCAAGGTGGAAATTCTGGAGAGAGAAAAGAAAAGTTCTTAATTTTCCCTTCAATTTAACAGTACTGTGTTTGAAATGTTTATGAAATGATTTTCATCCAAACCTGAGTTCTGATGCCATAAGTCTAAATTGGGAGGTGATGTGTATGTTTGTGTGTAGACATATATATGGGCATCTTTGTGTTAATGCAGCTGGAGATGTCTGCTGCTGTGCTGTGTAATTGCATGTGTGCGTATGTATTGTAATTTATGGGCGCTAATGCGGCCATTTGTCCCTTCATGGAGGTCAAGTAGGCTCCCCTTTGCTCTATTCACCATAAATCTGCCAGAGAGTCATTAACGCCGTGTGCATGCGTGTCTATGTGTGTGTGCGTGCATATTTCCTGGCTAATTACTTCTAAATATTTCAATATGCAAATGCCAAAGAATTACACCCCCACATATAGACACACGCACAACATCCACAACTGATTTTATTTGTGCAGAAGCAGACAGAAGCCTGCAGAATCTTTAGCAGTGCAAATCAGCATTTCGTACAATCACGCCTGTTCAAGTTGCACACTGACGGAGACTCGCCGAATTCAAAAAGAGGCAACAGAAGAGGCTGCAGAAGGAAGGCAGACGCCATGGTGCCCTGATGCCCAACAGGAGCTCTGACAGGAGGGTTCAGCTTCCTTCAACGGGGAACCCTGTGGTGGCTGTTTGGCGCTAATGGTGCTGTCAGTCTGGAGCTGTGTGACTCCAGACAGTACCTGCAGAGTGCTGTGAACTTGTAGCACACAATGTGAAGAAAGAGAAGAAGGCAAATAGAGTCAGAAAGAGACAGAAAAAATGTTTACTACAGTTTGCATCGCTTCCCTCTAGATCCACTACATCCTCGCTGCTGTATTCCTCATGTCATTCACTAGGAATGGCTGGCTGGTACAGATGCATTATTAATAGATTTCTAGGGAGCATTTTGGGAGCCAAACATCTTTATTCATAGCCCTAGCCTAGTGCTGGGCACCACCAGTCGTCTCCCCTGATACTCACCTCAGCTTGACTCTGCCATCTCTGAAAGCCAACCAAAGCTATGGCCTCTCTCAGTGACGCACGTCACATACACTTAAGACGTGGATGCACAAATGCACTGAGATGCACGTTAATTCAAAGTCAAAAGGAATGCAGACACAAACACTGTTTCACCTCTGGACCCCATACTTCCTGTGAAAGCTGGTTCCAGCTCCGGCTCCGGCTCCAGCTCCAGCATGGCGTCTGGATCATTAAATGTGACCTTTTTCAGCACGCTGGTGCTGATGCTGATGCTGATGCTGATGCTGGTGGTGAGGGACTTTGTAGTGGGCTAGAAAGAGAATGCCTGATGGGGCATTGGGGGGGGGGTCAGGATTATGGTGGAGAGCAGAAGGTGGAGGGATTTGAACCCCCCCACACTGATGGAAACAAACCTAATATTCTGGCCAGGGAGGGTCAGAGCTGTTCAAACACAAGCCTGGCAATGAACTCTCCCATGCAAACCCTTCATTGTTGAATACCAGACAGAATATAAATCAATGGTGGTGATTTCTGTGCAGTTCAAGTCACTTGATGATGATTCTTGATGACATTTATTCAGCTGAGGTGTTTTTCAAAGAAGCACTGGAGGGCATGTACCGTGGACACCTGATGTTGCCAGAGGAAGAGGAAATTAATTAACACCCTCTGTGTCGGTATCATGTCTGACATGCATGGAAACAACCTGATAGTGCAACGCTAGTGTAAAACACAGCATGGCCCAGAATACTGAAACGGGACATCAGCCAAATACAAAGGCTTCTCTCAGACTAATGCAGTCCTGTTGGCACAGCTGGACACCATGTGAAAAGTCCAGTACTTTCTTTCACATGGTAGTTTTACACTATATGGTGGACTATTTGTAGACTATGCAAGAAAATGTCAGAGTCAAATCAAAACACACGGCGTTACATACAACGCGTGTTACCACGTGCACGCTGCGTGTCACTCGCCATAAATCTTTTTAAAAATTGTGTACAGAAGGCGCTGACCTCGTCTCATACTCATCAGATTACTGTAAGGACTTTAGTATCAAAGGTAATGCAGGTGGGCTGTTACAGTGAGCTGAAAACATGGAGGTCAGTTCAATATTCAGATGTTCAGTGACGCTCCTCCTCAGCGTTCACCAGATACACCTTGACTGATGTTGCACAGCCGTCGTTTGTACCTCATGGTCTGACATTTACTGTAGGTCTGGACTTCTTCCCACTGCACACATAACCTGCTTCTTACACTGGTACAATACACCCCAATATTTTTATTTTCTACCAGAGACAGTTTCAGACCAACTTTACATCTATCTCCTCCCATTATATACACAGCAAAAATGATGAAGTATTACTCAAAGCTGTACTTACTTATACTTTCCCACTGTTCACGTTGATCATTTTCACCAACCTCAACCATTAACAGTTAAGACTCAGGTTAGACTTTATTTTTCTTTTCTTTTACCATTTTTTAATGTGCAATCTTTTATGATTTCATTCATTTAAGTACATATGATGTTGTTTTCTATATTTTGTGAGCATCTAATATGAAAGTAAAAAATAACAATTTAACACAGAAACTAAAGGTGACAGTCAAACAACTTGTGGCTCCACCCACTCCTGTTGAAATGAACACATTCAGATAGTATCTTGCGTTACACCTCTAGGCCTCTATAGGCCTCTATGTCTTTCACCAAGACAAAGAGCCCCGATGGGAAGATGCTGCAGTCTGACCTGTTGCTCGTTGCAGCAGAAGCACTTATGTCGAGCTAAATGAAGGCACGTAGTGGAAGGAAGGAACGGTAGATTATGGTTAGAATATATTCTGTGATGTAGTGCTAAGTAAAAAAGAGGGCTGTGCTCTCAGTTGGTCATCATCATCTTAAGGCAAACCGCCAGGAATAAAAACCAAAATCAGAGCAGAAATGGAGTGCAAAAGTGAAGATTACATCGTACTGTTCTTATTCGGCAATTTTCTATTCTGCCTGTCACTCTCCCCTCTCCTCTTCATCACCTGTGCTATACCTCATCTGCTTTTATCTCCTGCCTCTCCGTCATTCAAGAGCTACTCCTTCATCCTCCCTGTATCTCACTCTATATTTGCCAACTCCTGCTACCTGCCTCACTTCAATTTGGTTCCAATCCACCTTGAGTTATCAGCACGACTGTTGCGTCAATAGCGTTGCCACATTGCATGAATACATAACCAAAGGAAAATTGATTAAAAAAGTTAGCGAATGCCTTTTGAATATCTACCTGTGTGCATGTATTTGTGTGCGACAGCGTCTGGATAATGAAAGATCTGAGTCACTATAAATATTCACCTCTCCTCCTTCTCCGCCCATTCTATGCTCCTTCACCTCATGCCTCCATCTGTGCCTCCCATCTTTCCCATTAAGAAATCTCCTCAGTCCCTTCCAGTAGAGGATGAATAACATCAGGCGGTGCTCAGCAGTCCAGCTAGGAGCCCAATTACCGTCAGATCATCTCCACGTATTTTCAGCCGCTATCAGCTTGAGCCTCCTCATCGCGGTTTCCATCAAGCAACGGCCTGCTGCATCCCTGATAAGGCTATCATCCACAATTTTTCTTTAAAGCCCCAATCTGTAGCTGCAGCATGGGGTCCTCTGTTGAATCATTGCTTTGTGTCTGGATAGCAGACACAAGTCCCACCTCAGTCTTTTGAAATGGCAAAAGTTCATTTAAATTCTACTGTTTGAGATTCTACTGTTTCTTAAAAAAAGAAAAGAAAAAAGCGACGTTCAGGGTAACTGTTGCGTTGCCAAATATGCTTATTTATTATGAAAAAACGATGCATTTCAGCATTACAAATAAGCATTATTCTGTTTGATACTCCAAGAAGAAAAACTATTTTAGCTTTCACTTTTTTACCTGACGGACATTTTGTGGCAGCTATGCTTAGCCCCTTGCGTCTGAGATAATATGCAGAATTATGTACATAACTGAGCAGGAATGGAAATTAGGCAGCATCTGTGTGGCGAAGATGAACACTGAAGGGGATGGAGGAGAGAGAGAGAAGGGCAGGAGATGCTACTTTGTAAGCAGGGAGAGAGTTCTCCATATGCTAATAGCAGCTTGGACAACTTCCTCCATCACAGAGAGGATTTCTCCAGGTGGTGAGAACAGATGATGAAGATATAAGAGACGGTGGCTAGATTTACTCATAAGGTGCAGTATGGGGGCAGGGATTAGTGTCATGTATTTGAAAGGAAAAGCGTGGATCAGGGGCGACGATAACTCCCTGGAATTATAATTGTCAGCGTGGCGTCTGTGGGAGGAAGAGTTGTGATAAGCCGTGGAGATGAGAGTGTGATAATGCAGTTTTGTTCCTGGGAGGGGCATGCAGTTGACTGAAGTACTGGACTGGATGACAGTTGTGTCCTTTACATTCAGTTTTAGATGACAGAGAAGCTGACTGGGTGTCTGTGTCTTCATCTCATTCACAAAAGCTGGAAGAATCAACATTCTGGTTTATGGCCATTTCTCTTTCCTGCTCAGAACGCTCCGTAAATGACATGCGCCCTGTTGAGATCGAATCAGTGCCCAAAGTGAGGAAAAGATAAATGAAAGCTTTCTGTTTCATGGCAGGACCTGTCTGTGCATTTAGAACGACAGCCTGTCAACCTAGACAGAGGAACTCTATGCATGCAGCCAGTCAAATCAGTTCATTTTGAATGTATTTGTATAAAGTAGTATGTGCCACCCTTCCGTAGAATCACTGGCTGCCAGCAACGCAGCTTTCTAGCTAACATCCTCGTTTTGCACCTCGGCTTGATGAATAAGCTACCAGGCAAACATCTACTGCACTGATGAAAAGTGCATCATTTTGCAGGCTAGCTAACTACTTAGCTAATCATCAATTTAGATGCTAAATCGCACTGAAACCGCTGTCTGTCTGTCCTTAACCTGTTGGCTATAGTTGAAGTTACATGCATTGACACTGTGTTTTTGGTGCCTCTTGCCAGCTGAGCTATCAATCAAACACTTACACCCCCTCAGAGGCTTGGTGGGTAAAGGCCTGCATGGTCACATCAGCATGTCAAACTGCAAAATAAATGAATTTCAGTGGAATCACTGGGATCAGTGTGTCATCTTTGAACTTTGATACACCAACCTGACAGAGTCCACAACACAGGCAGCATGAGTCGATGGCACAGATACGTCCGATTGTGCTTTTTGTCCCCTCCAATTACATTTGGTCCTTTTCACTAATAAAAATATTCATAATAAATTTGGCAGTGATTTTTAATTGCAAAAAGGGGAGACTTTTGTTTAGTTTGACCAGCCAGGATCCTTGAAACACTAAATGTAGCTTTTTTTAAACACCATTATACTGCAAATGAAACCTCTAGCTTACGATAAAAGCACATTAGCCTTTCTCGAAATGAACACAGTTCTCATAAATCCCGGGGATCAATGCAAAAGAGGATTTGTTTACAGCAATTACACAAATGTCTTGTCGTGTTAAAGACATAAAGATGCAGACTGATTAAATCAATGGAATCAATTAGATCCCACAAGGCTTACTTGCACACTGCAAACACACAAGACAAATAAGAGCTTTGGCCTCCATAAATGATCCACGCGCTCTGTTCTCGACAACTCCCGCTTCAGTGTATTAAAGGGGCCGGCTGCACCATCCATCTGGGAGCTCCCGTACAAGGAGGAGGTCAATCAGAATGAGGGGTTAAGTGTGCTGATGACTCAGGGGTCACCAAGAGATGTTGTAACCCTTAACCCATCTACCCCCCCCACCCTCCATCATCTCATCAGAGGGAGCTTCCTCTGTATGTTCAGTGTGATGACACAGTCCTCACATCTGCCCTGCACTATTCTTATTCCCATCAGCGCCATTAGTTATGAGCAGGTGTCAGTACTGTCTACTCCACGGCACATCTTTGCATTCAGTGTAGACATGTACAGTATACTTCATGTTGTGAACTTACTCCCTGGTCAATATTTTCATCTGTGCACAAAACCGTACAGCTCTTTCATTGAAATAAGTCACATCGTGCATCTTTTTTAATAACAGCTTGTCACATTTTGGTGTCACTTTTCTATTTACGCTTCTCGACTTGCGTCTTCTGCTTACTGTGTTTACTGTGATGCACCAACAAATGGCAAATACCTTGTATCTGTAAACCTACTTGGAAATAAACCTGATTCTGATGGATACGTAGTTTGAGTCTGGTTCAATATATGTAGCGTAAAGCTAAAGCATTGACTTTTGATACCAAACGCTCGTGTCATGACTAAATCTTTGCTTGCCTGAAGTCAGATGCTGCATCATGATTATGGACTAAAAGTCACATTTGCATGCATTGCATTTTTCTCTTATGGAATGAGATTTTGCCTATGTCAGACAAAATGGAGTTAAAACAGACAGACTTTGAAATACAGCACAGAGGGAAGTGGAGCCTTTTTTTTTAGACGTAAAATGATTTCAGCATCTAATGGTGGTTGCGTAAGTGATGGGACTGCTGGTGCAGTAAAACTAATATTTGAGTGAAAGGACTTATTATCCCACACACACAGAAAACACACACACACACGGTAATACTTAAACATGTCAATGTCCATATACAAATATGCACGCAGGTGAAATCACAGAAGCCGTCAGCGTAAGCAAGACAAATCTCTCCCTCTCTGTTATTTCTTTCTCTTACACACACACGCTGTACTGCATATAGCAGTCTGTAAAATCCATTTCACATCACACCCCGCTGCCAATTATCCTCTGAATCCATTGGTGGGAGTGAAACATGCAACGACAACCCTGCAGTGTCAACACAATTTGTCATGCATGCCTATGAATAGGCATAGGCATGTGAGAAGTGCAGGTCATTGTGGCTTCGTGTCATATTGATTATGGGGTGAACCCGCGCCGACACGAACATAATAAAGGAAAATGCAAAAAATATAAAGTTTCTTTCTCAACCTCCTCCTTTAGTTTTTGCCCTCTAAAGGCATCTCTTTTATTTTTTTTAATTTCTAGTTTTGGTTTACACTTTCAGTTGACCGCATTGTAGTCTGAGGTCATTTCTGCTGGGGGAGTTTCAAAAAGCATGGCCCCCTGCATGACAATAATAAGATTCCTGTTTACGATTTGTAAGGTCAAAACGGATGACTCCGCTGTGAAGTATGAGTTTACTGCAAACAGCCAAATTGCTTCGATTCATTTTGGGATTTTTCGTCAGACTGTATCGCTGTTTCCTTCCCCCCTTTGTTACCCGCGTTCTTTTCTCTCTTTGCATCTAATTGGAGACTCTTGTCTTGGTTAAATCTCCCTTGGAAACGAGAGCCTTGATTTCGGAGGGAGCAGCCTGAATAAATGAAGTCTAAATGAATTAAAACCAGCTATTTTAATGGTTGTTGTACTGTTGAATACAGAAATGATATTCACTATGCCAGAGCAATGACCCATCCACGGTATGATTTGTTCATTATTATTTGATGCATGATCTCAATTTATGCTTCAGTGTATCTGTCATGCCACATGCCAATATTGATTCATTAGCTGAGACTGTACGTGTGTGTGCGTGTGCGTGTCAAGAGGATACTACCCATGGGCTGTAGCTGAAACGATCACTAGGCAATTACTGAGTAAACACTAATTAATCAATACAGTCAGTCTGCGACCCCGGATATCCCATCACTCGTTCACACACACACACACACACACACACACACACACAGGAACACACGTGCACGAGGCAAACTGAAGTGAACTGATGGGAGAAAAGGCTTCTCCTCTTTGTCTGTTCACTCCCTCTGCAGTCTGTCTCCAAAAAGTGATGGAGTGATGTCAACTTTTTGCCGTCATATAAATGTGATTATGCGCTTGGAGTAATGTCTGCGGAATATTCTAATTTTGACATTTATGACAGTGTTGCCCGTGTAGGCCGAAGCCACATGTAGTCAATCAAATGTGAAAGTCTGACTTTGGGCTGATCAAAGTGACTGTCACGTGACTGCAAAGTAAATGCCACTTTGATGAGATTTTATTTCGATTTTACTGCATGAAAAAAAAATACAGTCAGATATATTTGACATAAGAAGATGATGTGTTTTTTTGTCTTTACCGTTGTCTGTGGCAGGAAATCCTTTTAAATCAGAGATATTATTGATCATTGTACAATAAAACAACACATAAGCATTAAACTCTAACGCCGTCTTGCGTCGACTTCATTCCTGCCTTTGGGCTACAGTAACTAGAGGAACAGTGAAGTTGAGAAAAATGGAGTTCTGCCAAAAGATGTAAAACCTAAATATTATGGCTTTAGGCTGATTATTAATCGCTGACACAGACTTTACATAAGATGTTTTTAAACTGCACTCTAACCTAAAGGGTGTCAGGAAAATGCAGTATCTACAAACATTTTGTCCTTCCCCTTCAGCTTTCATGTTCCGTTCAACTAATGAGTTTAATACATTCATTTTTGATTAACTACAGTGATTTAAAGGTAGTTTAAACTACATCAAATCAAGTGAATTTGTGTGAGTTAGAGGCTGCAGAGACGGCCGCTACTGCTTTCTCGGCTAAGCTAGGCTAGTTACCCTTTAGTTACCCATTATGATTGGAGTGTCAACATTTATTTTTTAATTAGAGGAAACAGAACACTGACTAAAATGACCTGTGGCTGCATCATTTTTACATGGCACAGCATGTGTCAAAAAGCCAGATTCTGGATTTAACTCAACTTTGACCAAATATGTAGTTCCTGCATTTTGAGTTTGCAGGGCAGAACTGACAAAATTATTCACACAGTTTAGTAAAAGACATTCAACTGCGATCAGCTACAAGTTACAATCATTGTCAGTGTTGTTAACAAAATATCCGAAACAAGTAATTACAAGCTATTCCTAGGTTTTGTAAAAGCGTAATCAGAGCATGGATAAGATGACACCTGGATAAGATGACATGTAAGCAGAGATACGCACATTCGCATCTGAGCATCCTCATCGCCGTTGGCAACGTCATTCACTGCTGCTGCGTCTCCCAAACAGCCAGGTGACTCAGACCAGCGCCCATCCAGTCCAATCCAAGAATCAAATCTATATTATGTCCAAATCTGATATGTGTCTCTGGTAGATCATCCATGTGTCCCCATCGTGTCAGATATACTGTACAGAGCAAAGGGTGGATCCCCCCAAATTGCCAAAAGTGAATGTAGCTGATCAGAATTCTACTGAATAAATAGTCCCTATGAAAACCGGTGAGTGTTCTGAGGAGTGTATTGTTTCAATATTTTTATATTATTATATGTATACATTATTTTATACATTTTTAGAATAATTTTTTTTTTTATTCAACGCTGTGGGCATTCCGTTCACGTCCATTGTTTTGGGATGTTGGCAGAAATCTCAGAGACTGGTATCTCAAAATCTTGGCAAATGACACCAAAAGATTTGGGATTGTTAGATTAAGTGAGAAAATCTTTATCTTAATTTGTGTGAACTGACCATCATGTTTTCATTATGTAATAGTAGTAGTCGAAGGAGGTTCACCCTTCCACTTCAGCTTCAGTTAGAAACCAGGGCAGGTGATGGGAAGGTTGAAACGTAGGTGCAAAGTGTCAGAGACTGTTTTGATAGATGGATGGCTGAAGGTGGAACAAATACCTGGCAAGGTGACAGCTGGTGTAAACACTTGAGATGATGTCAAACTTGAAAAGCCAGATGAAAAGACAACAGTGGGGGGGGGGGGTCTTGATCAATGACACCAGGTTGTGTTTTACAGGAGGGCCCCCTGAAACAGATAATCTAAGAGTAGATAAGCATGGAGGAGCAGCTGCACCGTCAGGTTACATCGTGGATTGGTACCACGTAGCCAATTCTCCCAAGGAGCGGAAGCCATGATGACTCCAATTTCAAACAGCGAGATTACACTTCTCTGAGGGAGGAGCGGCGGATTCTTAGAAGAAAGCCAAACACGGCGCTTCTCAAGGAGTCTTTCTTGGGGGTTTAAGGGGCTCAAATGTGGAGCAGCTTCAACAGAGAGTCAACCTTTTCCACATGAAGCTGTCAGTGGAAATATTTCTCTTTGGCACTCAACTTTAAATTCTGTGATATAAACCAGAAAGGTTTTGACTCGTTTGCTGTCTGATTGCTAATATTTTCCTTAACATTTATATATTCTTTTTCCCTCTCATAGTATGTTTGTTTGTATTAATTGTGACTCTGCTACCTGAAAAATATGACTCTTAAATTTGACTCTTAATCATGATCCTGTTCACAATAACATATCGTGCTGTTTGATTTACATTGCTGTGGACATAAATGAAGGACAAGTGATTTTTTTTTCATTTTCATATACAGTACCCTTTAAACCTCAGAATAATTATGAGGATTGTCGTTAGTATAAAAGACAAATTCATCAACTTACAGGCTTGTGTGGAATGTCATCAAAATGCCACATTACAATAAATTCAGAATAATAATCACAATCAGCTTTACTAATGTAGATCTTTTCTGAACAAAGCTCTAAAGAGAAAGAGAAAAAAGCAGGCGGCAGAATCAGTGAACAAAAACATGGAACAACCGTGTGAAGGTGGGTCTTAACAAGGGTTTTGGAGAGATGCTGCTGACTTCATGAGTCTGAGCTATTCAGGAAGCAAGTTCCAAAGCTGAGGGGCCTCGACACTCCTGGTAGGAGGAGGTGCAGTTGGAACAAGCAGGAGAAGCCTGCCTGAGGATCACTGGACATTACCTTCTCTGAAACTGAACTAGGAACCTGACCATGCAAGACCTTAACTGTTATCAGTGAGATCTGAAACACTGCATGTGCTAATAAAGCCGAGCAGCTTTACTGATACAGCGCATTTCAAATGTGGAGGCAATTCAAAGTGCTTTTCACAGGCAGAGAACGGCAATAAGGATAAAATCAATTAAGATAAAATGACTACTGTGCAGTAATAAGGGAAATAAAGGGAATAAAAGTGCATTAGAGAAATCAATAATTCCTTTCATTTCCAGCAAACAACCAAACAAGGAGTCCTCGTGGACGCTTTGTATTTGGTAACCCTGTTGGGAGGACAACTGAAGACCTCTGGCCTTGCGCTCTGACAAAGTACGCAAGTCCTCACAGAGGACACGAACTGAAAGAAAGATCAACAGATGCAGGAGAAGTGATCATGACAGCGGTGACAGAGTGACTACGAGCACAGAGTGTGAAAAGTGAAGCGAGTGTGCGGCGAGGGCCACAGGGCAACAAGGGAGACTGACATTTTCAGGCACTTTAATAAGTGTATTAAGATTGGCAGCTCCACTTGCCGTTCACCAGCCTGATTACCATAAAGCTATTTATTAGGCTGGTTTCCCAGGCTGAGAGCAACAGAGAGCGGGGAAAAGAGTGGGGGGGGGGGTCGACGCCATGGGGGAAGGCTAAGGGCAAGTCGCCATGGAAACAGCCTGGGCGGTTGGGGGGTAGGAGTGATTTGGAATGGTGGACGTCTATTTACAGGTGGAGGAGAGATACAGAGCACGGGGTTAGAGGTCAGAGATGACTATCAAGTGCACAGTGCAGCGAGCTCACAGCAGCATCCACGGGTGTATGAAAGCTAATTATGCTGTGACTCTAACAGGTGGGTAGCAGAGCTCACTAAGCGCCCCGACTCACTATTTGCGCACACATATCACATGCAATTAGTCTCATTACAGCAGCTTAACGTGCACACAATTGCAACTCTAATCTATGCACACCCCCGTCGCATGCACGAACACTTCCTGCAGGTCTTCATTAGCACTAATCAGGGTCTTGCTGCTGCCCACACACCTCTTTGAGTGCTGGCTTGTCCGTGCTGCTCTAACACTGCTGCTCACATAGTGCCGAGGCCTGAAAGAGCACAATGGCGAGTGTGCACGTGTGACAGGCTCCAATCATTCCTTGCAGTGAAGCCATTACAAATCACCGAGATTGCTGCGTGTAACTGTAAATGCTACAGGCTGTACTCTTTGTGTGCTCTTTATTTCCCTCATTTCTGCTAGATAAATTCCCTTTAGGGCAGCAATCATGTGGATTATTCATTTATGAAGCCGCTTATAGGAACAGCGTTTCAGATAGATAGTTACATTATTGTATGTTATTCATTAAGTCAGCTCATAGCGTACAAGGTCAGGTGAACATGTGGCTTACGAACACACATATCATCATATCCTA
Source organism: Gadopsis marmoratus (assembly GCA_036023855.1). Lineage (NCBI taxonomy): Eukaryota > Metazoa > Chordata > Actinopteri > Centrarchiformes > Percichthyidae > Gadopsis > Gadopsis marmoratus. Next base: position 2,726 of record JAVQJF010014726.1, on the reverse strand, counting down.
CTATATGTGCAAACCACAGGCCATTAGATCCTCTCATTAGAGCAATTTTGCACTAATTTTCTCTCACATATCCTTGATGCACCGGTCTAACCGCGATCCCTGCAAATACGGGGCTATTGTAAATGTGCACATGCTGATTGTCTGCCATTGCTTTGATTGCTACATGCATTTCAATCTTTTTTTGGGTGAAGGTTAAAATGGATGTTCTGAGTAATGCTCAACAGTTGCTGCTAATTGATCATGGCCAGTATTTCTATCCCCACTGGTCCAGGGAGAGCTGACGAGGCTCATATTTGGTGTGCAGGTTTTCCGATAGGTTGTAGCAGCTTCATCAGAACAGAAACCAAAGTTTGCGTGATATAAATACCTCCACTGTATGAATAAGGAACCGTAATGAACATTATATAAGATTATAGTATGTAATGGGCAGCCTGCTTAAATGGTTCATAAAATGTTTAATATATCATTTCCCATTTGCCAGGTTGGTGTCATTTCAGTTTCTTTGTCATTTGAAACCGAAGGCTGCATGACGACCCATAGAGTTTGAAAAGCAGTGGTATTAATGAAAGGTGTTGTCGAGCTGCATTATGGAAAGTGCAGAATATAGGGTTTTTGGAGTTTTAGCAAAGGCAGATTTATTATATAGCACATTTCATGCAGGGGACAGCTTTCAGTAACTTTTACAAACTTTAAAAGGCCAGAAAGACCATGTGAACAAGTACACAAATAAACACAGCGTGAGAAATCAAGTCAGTTTTATTTATGCAGCAGGAACAAACCTTGTTGACCAACGTGCTGCAGAAAGAAGCAGATAACATGGTGTTACGTCTGCTTTTGCAGGTCAGAGTTGGGGCACATGTTAGATCCTCTGGAAATAATAATAATTATATTAAATATATGTTATTGTTACTATTAGCAGTAGTAGTAGAAATAAATTAATATCGGCATAAAAGCACAGTGTCAAGGTTCAAGGTACATTTTTTTGTCATTCTGCAACACGGGGCTGCACAACGAAATGAACGCACAGAACACATATGCAAATGTTTCAAATTAAAATATAAAGTAAAAATAAAAACAAATAACAAATGGCCGTTACTTCGTCTCCTACGACGGTAACTCTAATCTGTCCTCTTGCGTTTAATTTAATTCAAACATCGTGTGTGACGTGGTAGTTTGAGAGTGAAAGTAAATATGGAAAGCTCTCAAAGTAAAGAATGCACGATGTTGTCTACGGTGTGAGCTTCTCTTACAGTACAATACATTTGACAAATCTATACACCAGGCTGAAGACCTTCCACACACACACACACACACACACACACACACACACATCCAGAGAGGTTTAACAGGCAGGTTACTTTGCTTACATCCCTCCTCCCCACAGCTCCCGTTAGGCTCCTGTTATTCATACTAATCCATGCCACCGGATCTCTCTGCTAGGCTGAAGCAGCTGGTCTATATATTTGTGTGTGTGTGTGTTAGTCTGAAACAGGTCAGTATTACTGTGACACATATTTGCACGTTAGTTTGACTGGTCCAGACCATAGACTGCATTCATACCAACATCCAACTCTTCCTCCTTGAGGTTGAATTCACTTACATCACCTGCACTTGCTCTGCACTGGACAAAAGTGTCTCAAAGTGTAAATAAAAGTCACGTAAGGAACATCCCATGCATCCATATAGTCCTTCAAAAAAAATAATCAGTATGAGTTGAATTACATGGTAAAGGAGGTTTACCGTACTATAAATCAATACGAAGGGCTAAAAACAGTGAGTTACTCACATGCTGGTGTGAGATCGTACTTTGAAAATGAACAGTTGCAAGGAAAGTCTGTATGTTACTTTAACAAAGACGATTCATTCACTTAATTAATTATTTAGCAGTTCCACAGCCTAAAATATGCACATATCAACTTTTATGTCTGACATGTTGGAGCAGATCTCTTTATAGAACAGGTGAGAACAGCAGACAGAATAAGACAGGCAGCTGGGTGAGGCTGACTTCACCATTTCTGGGCTGCGTCTCCTGACGTTCTGACAGGGGTGACATCGCCGCCTGCTATCACACCATCTGACCTTGTGCTGCAGCTGCGTTCACCTTGACACAACGGAACAGGCTGCGTTGTCAAGCCTCTAGGTGGGAAAGAGGTGACGAGGTGAGTCAGAGCAGCGTGACGTCACCTCTGATTGACACCAACAAGACGAGACGCCTTTCCCAGCATCCTGTTCCAAATTCAAATATTTAGTGAGTTTAGAAATTCAGGGATGCCTGCTTTGACTCCATTTCGGGCATCGGAGTAAAGCCTTTTGGGGCTTTTTGCTGTACTGCACAGCACACAGTGCCGTTTTTAGGGTGATTTACCTCAAACAATTGCAAGGCCCTCTGAGAACACTGAGCAGCTGGACCCTGATGTTAACAGCATCCCTGCTACAGTGTGAGAGCAGGGCATAAAACTATATTGTATTATGCACAAATGGGTGGCTGTGGCTGAGAGAGGATAATGCGGTCGTCCATTAACCCCAGGGTTGGTGGTTTGATCCCAGCTCCCGCTGTCCGCATGTCCAAGTGTCCCTGGGCAAGACACTGAACCCCGAGTTGCCCCCGGTGGAGGCCAGCATGGCAACTGTGTCCCCATTGGTGTATGAATGTGGTGTGAATGTGCCCCCTAAATGTCTGTTTGTCTGCCCTGCGATCGACTGGCGACCAGTCCAGGGTGTTTCCC
>JAVQJF010014715.1:0-18018 GCA_036023855.1 Gadopsis marmoratus | reverse complement strand
CATCACAGTTTGGTTCCTTGTCAAAGTCGCTCACATCCTTCCGCTGCCCATTTTTCCTGCTTCAACACATCAACTTGGAGACAAAATGTTCACTTGCTGCCTCATATATCCCCCCCCCCCACTGACAGCTGCCATGGTAACCAGATAATCAGTGTTCTTCACATGTCAGTGCTCAAAGTTATGTCTGATGGGTGTATAAATATGTTTGAGCCTCTCTTGTAATCATCACTTTTACAGGTGAAACATTTGCGCTGAGCATCACAATCTAGTAACGCAAGTAAGGTGACGTCTTGATCCTCAAAAACAAAAAACATACATAGAGTTCTGAGAAAACACAGGAGGTTATTGAACGAAAAAAATAAATGGTAAGCACGTTACGTAGAATTTGAACCAGTTTCCAAAGCTGAACCAAAACCAAGGGCATGAAAAAAGCCACCGCTGCATATTTTTCAGGTAAAGAAAAAGTAAAATCGATATTTTACAGTCAGTATTTTCCTGCATTGAACATTAATTAAAGATGGGGCTGTAAATGACAGACCTCTTTGTAGTAAAGATGGAAATACAGCATCATATATCATCAGGGAAATGACACTTTCATTAGGGTTAAAAGCATCACGACCATCATGTTTGCATCGATGCAGATTTGTCACTTCTGAAACCAAACGTAGGCTCCTGCCCCAAACAAACAAGGCAACTGTCCGACGAAGCGCTGAGATGCAGTGAAAGCGGTGTGTCGTGCACCTGCAGGATAGAAGAGACGTTATGATTCTCGACATGTCGCGGTCTACATAAGGGCTCCCTCCATAAGCAACGTAACAAATGCTGGATGCCGAAACACTTTATCTGTTTGTACTCACGCACACGTTCAGACCTCAGCATCTTTGCTCGTCCTCCCGGCAGGCGGCGGCGTCCTGCTGGTGGAGGCCATGCTGTTCGAGAACAGGCGAGGGCCCATCATGGCTCAGATCTTCTCCCTCAACATGCTGGTGCAAGCGGAGGGCCGGGAGCGCCCGCCGTCCGGCTACACCCAGCTGCTCAACGAGACCGGCTTCCGCAACGTTCAGGTGTGCCGGACCGGCAAGTCCTACGACGCCATCCTGGCCATCAGATGAGCTCAGACCGGCTCCGAGGGAGGCAGCCAGCCCTCAAGTGCGGGGAAAGGAAGGAAAGTTCAGCTTGAACTTTTCAAGGCCTTGGAATGGCTGAGAGGTGGACATATACGCATAAACGGTCTCCGTGCACGTGGCTCTCCGCTTGGTGTTGTGGTTTCAGATGTTGTGATTTCAGTTCAACTTGTTTTTCAAGGATCCTACTAATACAAACGGTTTGCTGCTGGATAATATTTTTAATCGTTACGCGCCTCAGAATCCGATCAAACTGCTGCGATGCTTTTTTAAAGGACCGTTTGCAGGCCGTGCTCTGCAGACTGGCCTGCTTTTAACAACGTTTTAAAGCAAAAGGTGTCGTTTGACAGTTTATTTTTTTTACTGACATCCTCAAAATCTGCTTCAAGTTTGCTGTCACGTCTATTTAATATCTGCCGGTCACAGGTACCAGAATCCAACACTAAATTATACTTGTATAATAATTTGCAAAACAAATGTTTACTAGAAATGTTATATTTATAATCCTGGATTCGTTTTTTATCGATTTTTCTTCAGCTGATTTTTTTTTTACCTTTTTAAAAAAAAAAACACTTAAAATAAATATTTTATTTTTCTTTTCCTATATATTTTTAGAAACCAACAAGCAGAAAAAAAGAGACCCATAAACATATAATTAAACTGCAACCCTTCCATCTACAGAGCAATATGACTGTTTTGATTTAATTTTTTTAAATCTTTTTTAAACAACACTGTTGCCAGTCACCATGTCGCCCATATCACAAGCATTATAACACAGGTTATGTACATAGCTCTGTATAATTTGAGCATAAGTGTCCACGAAAGGTAAAGTATACAAGAAAAAGACAGTAAAGTTGTGGGAGGCGAACAAACTGCCATGATCTTTATTCCAAGTCAAGTGTATCTGCTGCTGGTGGATGTTGTCTGTTTTTGAAGCATTTTCAACTTGAGTGTGTTTTATTTACTTTCATTCTCTTGTCATCTTGTCACGCAGCCAGTACACAACAACAAAAACAACAAACCCAAAACAAACCAACCTTAAAGCGCAGTGAAAAAGTAAAAAACAATTCAGGAAAGACTGATTTTCTGTGTGTGACTGTGTGTTTGCCTCTCAGACTGCATGTAGATCAGACCGCCATTATTCCTCTGCCGGCGTTGCAAAGTTCTCATTTTCTTATTTTGGGATCTGTCAGTTGTGTGTGACCTTCTGTAGTTGAAGTACTGTTTTAAAGAACCCCGTTCGTCTCGTGTTTGCAACAGAAAGTAACGGTTTGCATGTTTGTTGTTGTAGATGAGGTGTGAACGCAAAATATCGAGATGTTTGATTAGAGACAACAAAACGGGCCTTTCTGAATCCGCTTGTTTTGCCTCCGAGATGTTGTGGACAAGTACCTCCAATGTGTAAGTAGTTGCATTCCACCGCTGCAGTATTTCATGTGATGTAACTGCTGAAATGACACCAAAATTAAAGTCTCAAACCAGAATTTATTATGTCTTTTTTATGTCGCTTCCTGCTCTTGGGCCATTTTCATCCAGTCCTGTCATTTTCTTCTTATTTCATGTTTATATATATATATATATAAAGAAGTATGCATAGACTATTTGACAGGACATGAGTTGAATTTTCAAGGAGAAAATTGGATGTTAAGCTGGAGATAAAAAACGTCTGGACTTTCCTTTGAATGATTAAACCCTTTATTGTAGGTTTTCAGCATTGTAGTTTTTGGCATTTCCATCAAAAACCAATCAATGGATTAATGGGAGAAAATAATCAAACACAGACAGAGAGACATCTGCATCCTATTGTCCGGATGGAGGAACGTTCTGCTGCAGGTGCTCTGCTGTGTCATGCAAGTGAATGTTTATGCCACAAGATGGCAGCACTCTGATGTGGAAAATCTGCCGCTCTGACAGAGCTCACCCACCCACACAGGCTGCTAAATGGTGGTAGTGTTAAACACTGTAATTGGCTTGGTTCTGCAACAATGCTTTCTTGTATCTTTGTCCCATGTCTCCAAATTCTGCACACACGCACACGCACACTGATGCCTGACAACATCATTCAATGTGAACTTTGTCCATTCTGCAAAGTCCTGAGCCCCATTTCAAATCATCAAACTCTGGACATTTTCAGCAATGCACTAAAAACGACGTCCCAAATTATCATATTGTCTCGGCAGCAAAGCTAAAAACAAGTGACACATCGCAAGTTAGCTGGGCTGAGAAAATGCTAATATGACAGACCACAAACCCATGATGAGGCTGCAGGGAGGCTGCAGGGGACCTCTGGTCTGCTGCGAGATGTTTGAACAGATGGAGATCAGGTGAATTAGTCTGAAAATAAGACATGACATGATCCCGAAGTCACTGCAACAATACAGACTTGGAAAACATTAATATCATAACTAAAGCAGCGTTTCTCGTTAAGTGTGTTCACATTATGTTTGTTGTTGTTATTTCTCCGCATCAGTCCCGGGGTCTGTTCGGGTCACTGGCACCGGCTCGGGGGCTTCTGCTGCCCTCCAGCGGCGGACAGGCGGAGCCGCAGTCCGGGCTGGGTAACCTCCTCCTCGGCCGCCGCCGCGCTCTGTGTGTGCGTGTGTGTGTATGCGTGTGTGTGTATGTGTGTGTGTGTATGTATGTGTGTATGTGGAATGCGGGTCAAGCGGAACTCACGGCTAAAACTGCGCTTCACATCAAACCCAAACACCGGCTTGCATCGGCCCGCCGTGCTCCGTATGTACTGTCCAGCTTACTCTCAACTCGACACGGATTTAACTCGTGTGCACGTCGGCCGGAATGTTCCGAACCGGGCTACTGTAACGGGTTTATATGCGCCTAGTACCGGGGGGGCGCACTAGCAGCCCGCTAGGAAAACGCGACATCGTCCTTTAAAATGGCGCCAAAGATTAACCTCAGCCAGCGGCTCGCTGGTACAGTTGCCCCGCCGCCCCGCAGCAACGCGGAGAGAACAACAACGGCCCCGTGTTGGCGAACAGCTCCGCTGCACGTGTCCGCGTTGATTTCAGGTAGTTGGTTCGAGTCCATTGTTGACCCCTAACCTTTGGCAGGCAGCTTGTTGGGAGTTTAATGAGGGGCACGTAGCGGCCAGCTTGTTGTTAGCAAACAGTGGCTAATGCTAGCTAAGCTGCCGTAGCACACGCGTAGCCTCCGGCTAGCGAGCTAGCCGACGTTGCTAAACTCCCCAGCGTCAGCGAAATTTAGCGTGTAGACTTACAGTAATAACGTGCCTGTGTAGCGTGAACCCCTTTGACACGGGCCGCTGTCTGTCGGGCCCGTTTAGCAAAGACGACTTATTCTAAGCTGACGGGCGCAGCGGGGCGTTTTGGAAAGACTCTTCACGTAAACAACATTTCCACTCGAGGCGCCGGGTGTGGGTGGGCCCGCATGTTGCATAACGGTAGTGGGAGATTAGCTATCTGGGTACAGTTAGCACAGCTAGAATTTGCAGTCTTGATTTAAAATATATATATATATATATATATAAATGCTTTAAACGCAGCTGTGTAAAACACAGAATTGCCTTGCGTGTGTTGCGGTGTTGGCGGGGCAACGCTAAATGTTGGCTGCGTTAGTCTGCTGGCTAACGTTAGCCGCTAGCCAGTTAGCCGATGCTCTCTGGTGCCTGTTTGCCTGATGTAAAAAGGGGCGTCGCTCAAACCGTGGCTAGCCTGTTGTTAGCCTAGCCAGCTGGCTTTGCGTTAGCTGGCAGCACACCCTGAGATATTTCCACCTGTCGGGGAGTTTAGAGTCCACGCTGCTGGGTTTCTGCACGCCGGCAGTTTCCTGTCTTGACCTGCATGTGGTTGCAGTTCTTTCTTGTTGTCGTCGCTGAATGGTGACTGGTGTGTGTGTGTGTGTGTGTGCTCATCCCGACTGGGTTGGTCAGACAGGAGACGTTTTTACACGCGTGTCCCACTATTCTGCAGCTGTTTATGTCTAAGAAGTGATAGTTTAGTAGAGTCGAGGTGTTATAAATATGAAGGGACGTGATCAAACCCACCCTGGGGAGATGGGCAAGACGCTGCAGGGATCGTATCCTGATTGTTTTGCAGGAAATTAAACAATGTCCAGTTTCTTAGATCAGCATGCAGTTGTTTGCAGCAGCATTCTTTTTAAAGAGCTTCAACGTGTCAGCGATGCTTTTATCTACGGTGGAAACTAACTGTGCGTTTACTGGTGTAATTGTGCATAATTCCTGTGTCCTCAAAAGGTGGCATTGCGTTAACTAATATTGCGTCAACTTTTGAGTCCGACTTCTTGTGTTAGTCCCAAATGTTAACGTTTGTCTTCATCACAGCCGGGTGCCGTGCAGTTTGTCACCTGTCCCTTCATCTGTCTGCTTTGTGAAGTGTTCCTACGCCGGAGCTCCGCAGACAGCCGACGATGAAGAGAAGCAGGCACCCCAGCAGCAGCGATGACTCCGACAATGGAAGTAAGCAAACAATTGTCTCTGCTGACTCATTCATACCACGTCCAAATATAGACCCGAATAAGGTCAGCGCAATCCTGCCACCTTCCTCAATTTCACAAGTGAAAGTGCAAAGCAGGCCAGAGGAAAGTACATTTAAATGTATAGATTGTCAAGAACATGGGGCGTTTTGTAGCCGATACCTAATGGTCGTTACATTTGGCCTTTGATGGATAACTTGTTGTTTCCTGAGAATGCATCTTCCATCTGTGTCAGTAAATGTATATTTCGCGCACAGGAAGGAAACCAAGAGAAGGAAAGAAGGGCGGCAGATGGAGAACGATTATAAGGAAATGAAAAAGCAGGCATGCAGTCTGAGAGACAGGAGACAGAGTAGGGACAGGAGGTGCTGTTGGATCTTTTAAAGACATCCTGGCAGATCGGACGGACAAAAAGACTTCGGTCAACAAGTTGAAAAGCACTAGTGTTTGTTTCATCCTCTACAAAATCTCACATGGATGAGGTTGTGCCACATTGTGTAAGTTGTTAATTACAGAAAACCAAATAAATGTGCCGGTGCTTCCCTGTAATAGTTTGGATTTACTCATCCTCCAATCTAGCTGATGTGCATCTGGTGTAAAACAAAACCTAAGCTCTTACTGGAAACTGCTGGGAGTCGAGGTCTAATTCAGGGTTTTGTTAGGTGAACAGTTAAATGCATTAACAAAAGGATCCTTCAGGATTTTAAGGGTTCTATATCTTGTGCAAATGAAGGCTCTGGTCTCGCACAGGCGATTGGAAATGCCAAACGACTGCTGCTACTGTCAAGTAATTTCATAGTAAGCCCAAAGTCAAATTAGTGACTCGTGAAGAAATGAAATTGAAAACAGAAAAGAGCCGTAACACGCTGTGGTGTTTCTCCAGGTAATTCCACATGCTGGTCCCAACATTCATTACAGCCCAGGAGGGGGACCGGGCAGAAACCCTCCGAGGTACGTCTGCCTAAAATCCCATAATCAATCATGATGGTGTTGAAGGATAATTAGATTTTGAACTGTCTTCTGCTGTCGTGCTTTTGTTTGTTTTATGACATTTTTTTTGATCTTTTGAAAACAAATATTTTAGTCAAAAAAAATAACTCCATAAACAGTCTGAATAATTTAAGGAACAGACTGAGGTCTGAAATAAATGCCAGCAAAAATACTTTTGTTGTTACATTCATTGACGTAGTCTTCCACATTGCACAGTGAGTCTGGGATGGGAACTGTTATCTATACTGTACAGTCTGTGGACTTGGTCCCTGCAGGCCACTGTACACGCCCTCCGACCAAGAGCCAATCAAATCAAAACAAAACAATGACTCTAGCCTAAGCCGGATCCTGATTGGCTGGTTCCTGCCTGGCTGTCTGCACACAACGTGGCCGTTTTTTTTTTATACCTGTGTATAAACACTTAGACGGATTCTATGCAGCGTCTGTGTGGAAGAAACACATTTTAAGTTACATTTATTGTGGCTGTAGAGATGATTATTGGCAGATACACATTGCAAGTCCTCTTCAGATGAGCCAAAAATACAATCTTGCACTCTCATTCTGCACTTTTTGTATCTTATATGAGCTTTAGGATAATTAGTAGTATTGCAGGCGAAATCATTAATGCAGTTTTACCAGTATTTTGGAAGATAAAATGTGAGTACATGATTACTGAAGAGGATATTTGTTGGTTTCCCTACATTCAGTTTATGTTTGTCAGTGTTGTGTTTTCTGAGGCCTCATATTTGCCCAGAATATTCAGAGAACTCATATCAACAGGATGATCATCCCTCACCCCCTTTGACAGCTGCAAATGGTCAAACAACCAAATGCAACAGCGCTTGCAGTGAAGCGTGCTGACTCTTGTTTTCGTGCGACTGCTGCAGGTTTTCAGGACGGACCTGATCACCGCCATGAAGGTGCACGACTCGTACCAGCTGAACCCTGAGGACTACTACGTCCTCGCCGACCCGTGGAGGCAGGAGTGGGAGAAGGGCGTCCAGGTTCCCGTCAGCCCCCAGTCCATCCCACAGCCTGTCGCCAGGTAGGACAAAAGAAAGCCCACATGTTCGATCCCTTGTAATCCTTTAGCGGGAATCCAGGAGAGGCTCACGACGTTGAGGCGTCACAGCTGTGTGTAGAGGTGGCTGTTCGTGTAATAAGGCAGTTACTTTGAAAAGCAAAATGTATATGGCCCTCATTGTTTTATCCACCAAAGGAACATTTTAACTGGCATTTGGACCTTGTTTAAAGGTGATGCACCCTGGTGTAAGATGGCAAGGCCTTATAATCCTTGATCATGACTGGAGCAGGACCTACTGCTGTGCGGAAAGTGTAACTGCCAAATACTTTCTTAATGTCTGATCTCTGTCACATTTGCTTTTTGATTGATCTTTTATGTTATGGCACAAAGAAAGCCGCTTGCATGTAATGAAGTCGGTACATTTGAAAGCACCGACATGAAGGGACACATTAAAGAGACGGGATAAGAGTGTGTAGAGAGCGTATGGATGCATAGTGCCACACTGTAAATGCGGGACAGTAAACTGAAATGTCTCCTGGCTGTGCTGCGCAGGGTGTTGGCAGAGAAAGGAAAGGAGGTCATGTTCGTCAGGCCGAAGAAGTTGATCCGGACGTCGGGCACCGAGGTGCTGGGCTACGTGGACATCCGGACACTGGCGGAGGGGATGTGCCGCTACGACCTGAACGAGGAAGACGTGGCCTGGCTGCAGATCACCAACGAGGAGTTTGCTGAGATGGGTGAGTCACGGGACGATGTTTGTGCTGAGGGTGGTAGTCATTTCCTAGGCGTCATTCAGAAATTGGATTCTATTTAAAATAACCTCCGTCATCTTTAAAAACGGAAAGTGTTGAATGAGCTGAAAAGTCCACGGGTGAAAATGTTTTGCCTTGTGAGATAGATTTTTCTTTGCAATGTGATGTTAAAATGTATTTAAATGTATCCTCATTCTTCTTTCAAGAGGTCAGAGGTCATTGGATTTGGGCTGTTGATGTCAAACCTCAGCAGCCATTTCTCCCCATCAATAGTGTCCGAAGTTTCTTTGAGCAAGACACTAAATTAATTGCTTGGTGTCAGTAGAATTGCAATTATCAAGTCTGTCTTTTTAAAGTCTGAATTAACACTTTTGTAGCTCTTCACAGTTGGTGTAGCATTTTACTGGATCTGAGGGGGGGCTTGATGATGCTGATCCCATATCTACAAAATCAGGAAATTTGGCCACCTTTCTTTGCAAACAATCCTAAAATAAAGGCTAAAGAATCAGATTTACTTTCATCATCAAAAAGTCAGAAATCCTTTGTGATTCTTGTCTCATCCTGTTTATCTTCCTGGTCCTGAACACCCGCTCAGCTTCACTTCGTCTTCTCCTCAAGCTGGATCCTCTGTTCAGATCTGGTTTTGGGTTCACAAAGTTTTTGTTTCGAGCACAGACTCCTATTGTGTTTGTCCCGATTTTATTTTAGGCTGCTTGTGTCGCATCTTTGTTTAGATTGTTTGTGCACATTGTTGCCGACAGTTGAGCTCTTTCTGTGGTCGAACGCCTCACAGAGTAAACTTCATAGTTATTGTCAGTGTTGGGTAAAGCAGGGTTATTTCCAGAATGGCTGTTAGGGCAGAGAGAAGTGAGCATTTTCAATTTGATCCCCATGACGTTTTAGTTTGAAAAGCCCAGTGGTTATAAAACGTACAAAATGCCCCCCCCCCCCCCAGCCATGCCGCCGTTGGACGAGATCACCATGGAGCGGGTGATGGAGGAGTTCGAGCGCTGCTGCCATGACAACATGACGCACGCCATGGAGACGGAGGAGGGGCTGGGCATCGAATACGACGAGGACGTGGTGTGCGACGTTTGCCAGTCGCCGGACGGCGAGGACAACAACGAGATGGTGTTCTGCGACAAGTGCAACATCTGTGTTCACCAGGTCAGAGGTCAACACATGGGCTCGTTTCACTCTACAATACAAAACTTGACTTACTTTCATTAGACGGAGTTAAATATATCATTTATTACTAAATGAGTTTAACTGGATTTCTACGGCCTGTCTCATTTGAATTACTTAATTATTACATTACATACAAAAATTACATTTTTAAGACTATCAGCTGAATGTCTGAAATGTCAACCAAATGATTGGACATAAATTGACATTTCAACGTTCTTCCACTTGATGGTGTTTTTTTCTCTCTCGTATTATAGCAAAGATGTGAGTAATCGTCACAGTGAAATCATTAATAAAATGCAGCTCATTTAACAGTTTTTAACCAAACCGTGTTAACGTTGTCCGTCTGAAGGTGTTTCACTGCAGTGAAAAGCAAAATTTATAACGACGTTTCAGATCAGCTGTGGCTTCATCTGACGCACACATGCGCACGCTGCCGTGAAGCTGAGCCGCCCCCTGTTTTGCGTTTCTCTCCAGGCGTGTTACGGCATCCAGAAAGTTCCGAAGGGCAGCTGGCTGTGCCGGATCTGCGCCCTCGGCATCCTGCCAAGGTGCCAGTTGTGTCCCAAGAAGGGCGGAGCCATGAAGCCGACCCGGAGTGGAACCAAGTGGGTCCACGTCAGCTGTGCCTTGTGGATTCCAGAGGTGAACACAAACATGTCCTGTTTACACTATTTTTATGTGTTTTACACTAAATAATAGGTACATTTTTAATTTGACATGTCCCTCCTCCTGTTTGTGAATTCACAAAGAGCAACCCTAACCAGCAACTCGACACATGGAAATAATGTTGAAGGACACTTCCTGCCTGACAGGAGATTGTAATCTCTGAAATGCGGTTACTGACATTGGCCTTGAGTTTTAAGTAATTTTTTAATTGGTGAAGGAAAGGCAGCACATAGAATCAGGTGCTAATATCAAATTGCCATCACTGTTTCTTGGAAATGCTCATACCAGAGAACAACTCGTGGTTACTGTCCAAAATACAACTGGAGTCTTTTCAGCCTGCCGTCGTCTGTAAGAGACAATGAAGGTAGATTTGACTTAATTACAGCCTTCATTAGTAGCTTTCTTAAAGGGGTTAATTTGTTTAGTTTTGACAGCCAATATTTACTGTTAAAGTTACATATCAGGGTTCGGGCAGTTTAAGAGTAAAATTCAAGCAGTTGGGGTTGGTGAAAAAGCATTTTGGTATCATTGAATATTTAAATATGAAGAGATTCTAGTTCCTTCCTGTTTCTGGTTGTGTCCCCATCTTTCCTACTCTGAGTCAAAGTTCTTCAACTTCTCAGGTGACTGGCTTTGTACGGGGTTCGTACAGCTTTTTAAGACTAAAAGTCAAGCACTTTTCAAGGTACCTTAACCAAAATGTCCAGACTCTTGAATCTAAATAGTTACCACAAATGCCAGGAGACAACAAATTTAACGACGGGATCGTTTCACCTCAAACAGTAGACTTTTGGTTTCCATGAGCGATTTGTGTCGATGATGAAACAGTTTGACATATTTTGCTTTTCTGAATGACCTGAGCTGACGTGTGAACAACACGTGGCCCTCGTTCAATGTTCAAATCTGCTGCGCAGGTGAGCATCGGGAATCCAGAGAAGATGGAGCCGATCACCAACGTGTCCCAAATTCCCAGCAACAGATGGGCTCTGATCTGCTGCCTGTGCAAAGAGAAGACCGGCGCGTGCATACAGGTAGAGTCGCCGGCCACGTTTCACTTCCACAGATCAGAAACGGAGACGTTTAATGAGGCGTGAAGAGCAAAGCGCGACTCATTCAGACGCTGCAGAGCGTTTCCTCGTGTCGGAAATGAAACTAATGATTTCACAGCTCAGCAGTTTAGAGGAGTGAGGAGGCAGCTCGTCAGTCAGCACACGGACATTTGTCTGTGAAGTTGGTCGTCGTTTGCATTAAACTTCAGAATCGGAATCCGCTTTATTGGCCAAGTATGTGCACACGTACAAGGAACGGAGGAGGACTCCAGTTTTAAGTTACAGAACAACTTAAAAGCACGATAGAAACAGACATGCAGCTAAAAACGAGGGTGACAAAACTCTTACACGCATACAAGAAGGTGAATAAAAAGCAACAATGAACAACAATATAAAAGTTTTCCTGTAAAACAAATACAATTCAATAGATTACTTTATATACATGAAGTGGGTGGTTACGTTCAGTGCATCTTTATAAAGGATTCATATTTGATGATGATGATGATGTTAAAGCTCAGTGTGTATTTTAAACTAAATATATAACATAGTTTGTAGGTGAGTGGATGTTTTATTAAGGGAATAAGGAAAGAATCATTTTAACGCCTGAGCAGCGCCACAACTGTGTCAATACTTTTCATTACAGAACTTTGAGAAACAGTCGTAGAATTACTTTTCTTAAATAGATATTTCTTTGTGTATTCTGCTTGGAATTAGATTGTAGGGTGGATATGGGACTTGGCTATTATTCCCCATTCAATGAGTTAGTACGATACTGTGTGTTTTTGAACGTTTAAAGGACTGATGTTGTATTTGCTGCCGCAGTGCTCAGCGAAAAACTGCCGGACTGCCTTCCACGTGACGTGCGGCCTCCACGCCAGCCTTGAAATGAACACCATCCTCACCGAGGACGACGAGGTCAAGTTCAAGTCCTACTGCCCCAAACACTCCGGGCTCGAGGGCGCCGACTCCAGGGGCCGAGACTCGGGAGGCGAGGAGGAGAAGGAGAGCGCCAGAGACAAGAAGTGCAAGAGGAGAGGCAGGGTGAGACTGGAGGAAGACGCCGCCTCCTCCTCTTCCTCGTCCTACTTGGCTCCTCAGCTCATCAACAGAGCGCCCGGCGATCTCGAGGGGCTCAGCAGCCGCCAGCAGGAACAGAGAGTCAACCTCCGCAAGCTGAAGCTGCAGGCGATAGAGGAGGACTTCTACCAGTTTGTGGAGGTGGAGGAGGTGGTCAGCCGCCTGAAGCTGCCGCCGGAGGTGGTGGACTTCCTCTACCAGTACTGGAAACTGAAACGCAAAGCCAACTTCAACCAGCCGCTCCTCACGCCAAAGAAGGACGAGGAGGAGAGCCTGGCACGCCGCGAGCACGAGGTGCTGCTGCGCCGCCTGCAGCTGTTCACACACCTCCGACAGGACCTGGAGAGGGTAGGTTTCTACTTCAGCAGCACAGAGAGCAGCAGAGGCAGCAAGGAACGCATCCTCGAGAGGAGGGAATGACTTCCTGTTGATTAAATAAATGTTTGTGGTGGAAAAGTTTGCTTGTTTGGAGATAACATTTATTGATCTCCAGAGGAGAAATGCACGTCAGAGCAGGACAGAGGTAGGAAACAGGAAATATTTCAAATAACATAAATGCAAATGCTGTGGAAATTATAATCCCTTCAAACTATGGAACTATTTAAAATGTACGAGGTCGTATCACTGGAGAACGGCAGCTTTCTCAGGAAACAGTTGCATTCAAATCCACAAAATATAATCAACTGTTGACCTCTGTGGTTCAGGGTCGACCGCTAGACCATCAGGGAGCCTCCAGCCTTTTAGGGTTACAAAGTGCCATGTGTTGTTGGCCACAGAGGAAGTGTTCATGTTGGCTAACTGCAGCTTCAGATTTTGTGCTGAGATTTTACCGAGTGTCACAGGCCGGATCTGGTCTCTGGGCCTGCAGTTTAGACCATGCAGGATCATAGGCATGAAATGGCAATTTCTTTTTTTGCAAATATAATTAGTCTGTAAGCTGTATTGAAGAAGTCTAGTGACTTGAAAAGAGGCATACTGAGGTAGAACCATGTAGCTAGATAGTGTATGTACTTTACATAAAATATAGGTATGAATTATAAATACAATATGCGCAGACGTATGAACGTATACACACTATATTATTGTGTACTAGAGCAGAATATTAAATGATTTATTAAACCAGGATATATTCGAAAGATATTCACTGTACATTGGTATAAAACTGAGAAAAGCAGCAAACGTGCACGTGAGAAGGTGGACTCGTGTCTACGTGTACATGCACAAAGTATTACAGTTTGATCCGTTTCGCCGAAACTCGTCTCCAAAAAACCTGTTGATGTCCAAGTCTTTGATCATGTTTAAGGTAGAGAGTGTGTCCCGACTGCGCTGTACGCTCAAAAACCCGATTTTTAGCATCGGAATATCCCACATGTCTTCATCTGAAAATGCTACATTTGGAATAAGGCCTAATTCAGAATATCCCGTTCACATGACCTGTATGACATATGGAATAATAGTGGGATTGGTGCGCATATGAACCCTATGTAAGCCCATGACAGTCTGTATAAAGCTGCTGTCGCTCTGCAGGTTCGTAACCTGACCTACATGGTGACTCGGAGGGAGAAGATGAAGCGCTCGTTGTGGAGAGTCCAGGAGCAGATCTTCCAGCACCAGGTCCGACTGCTGGACCACGAGTTGCTCACAGGTGAGGCGACGCGAGTTTGAGCTCGACGTGAAGGGTGCTCAGTAAATGTGTCTCAGCTTCAGAAGCCGCTAATGTGTCCGGTCTGTCTGCGTGTTTTGGATTAATTGCTGCAGCTTTAAGAATCTCACTTAATGTTGAAACGCCCAATACATGTTCGCTGTCTGACATTTAACAGGTTATTTTACATTCATGGTTGTAACGTGTAAACCGAGCTGGCAGAGATTGTGATTATGTGATATTTTACTGCCTGTAGAAGAAGATCTGCATTTATCCGCATCCAAACATCAACAAGGAAGCTGACACATAATTAGTTTAGTTTTATTCTGTCATAACCAACCTGCACATAATATACTTGCCAAATATTCAAAAGAAAAACAAAGGACACAAATTCAGTGCGCATGGACATGCAGAAATAAGAAATGTGCCGTGCAGATTTAATTATAGCAGATAAAGTATCTCATGTTATCCAATCAGCTGTTCTGAGTCTTTGCCCTGAAAGGATTTAGATTCAACGGTTTTACGATGATCAGGGATAATAATGGTTGAAATCACATCATAGAATTATGTTAATACGGCTGTTTTCCTTTATCACAAAATGGCACGTTCATGCAAAAATAATGAAAGTACTGTGTTCTGCTGTTGCATCAGACCAAAATCCTTAATTTTGAGACAGAAATGTGTGGAACAACAAGACCATATCATCACAATAGGATTCCACTGAAAAAAACAAATATTGCCCTAACTTTGTACCCGTGTGTTGCAGGCGATCCTTCAGAGAAGGATTTGGAGAAGCTCTTCTCTCTGGGCTGGTTATCCTCTCAGAGCTCCCAGTCTCGCTCCTCCTGGAGTCTCTCTGGGCTCAAAACCAAACGAGGGTCTTTAAAACAGGAAAAACGGAAAAGCGGCGACAGAAAAGGCCTCGCTGACTCCTCGCACACTCACAAGGACAGTCTGAGTAAACCACTGGAGGCGAAGGATAGTAAAGGCTCCCGAATCAAAGAGTCTGGGCCTGCTGAGGCCACAAGCGACGCCAAAACCCCAAACTCTGAGATCAGCCCGGAGGTTCAGTTGCCAAAGTTTCAGAAGCCAGAAGCCGATCAGGACCCCATCACCGCCAAGCTGCACAAACCTGAGAGCCGGAAAGGCCCGAGGAGGGAGGCCCCGGGGCCTGAACACGAGGCGCTGGCCAGACGGAAACGAGACAACGAACAAGAAGAGAGGAGGAGGAAGAGGAGGAGTGACGTGATGGAGAGCTTCCCCAGCCAGGTGAAGAACAGGTTCGGGTCGAAACATCTGGAGAAAACCGTGTCCATCCGGCTGGTCGATATCAGGAACTCTGACACCGACGACTACTTCATGGACGAAGGAATGGCCAAGAGAAGCTCCGTGTCTCTGGATGTGACCACAAATACTAAAGTCAACAGATCCGCTGTGGCCTCAGACGCCACCAAAGCCAACAGCTGGCTGAGGAAAACCCACGGCAACGTCTCCCACAGACCTGTGGCGGGGCATCTTAAAGGCTGGGGGAAGTTCAGGATCCCGAAGAGGGCCGAGAGGCCTCTGACGGGGTCGATGAAGGAGGAGGTGGTGGTAGAGCACCGCAAGCCACTGCTGAGGCCGCTGACCAACACGCCGGAGCCGTCGTACCCCAGGACCAGATTCCGCACGGGGACGGAGAACGACGCCTACACCGCTGACTCCAAACCAGGCGACGGCGAGATGGAGCCCTGCTTGAAGCGATGCCACACCCACCAGCTGAGGGGTGACTCCTCTCTGGGCCGGCGCTACGGGTCCGACATCATCCGCCGAGGCGTGCTGGCCTCCTGATGGCAGAGCAACACTTGTTAAAAAAACATAATCTGCACTGTGTCAGTCAGAAAAGAACGACGGTTGCTCTTTGTACCTTTTTATTTTTCTGGACGAATCGTAAGATGCCTAGATTAAAAACAGAGCTGATATTTATTTTTTATTTGTAACATATGTAAATGTGGGAAATATTTTACCTTGTACTTTATTTTGAGCTAGTTTCTTTTTTTCTTCTTCTCCTTTTTAAAAAGTAGAAAGATGTCAAGTTGCCACTTAAACGCTCGCGCAGATATTTTCAAGCAAAAGCATCGCCTAGCGGGACGTCGTGGTCGTTGCTTGGGACCATAAGCTTGCAATGTGATTTTTTTTTTTTTTTACATAGTATTAAACTCCTTTGCGCTTAGTTGAAAACAGTCGGCCGAATAGGACTCGATAGGTCTTTTGTCTTTTTCTGTTTTTTTTTTAGTTTTTTTTTAATCAAGCTTCATCAAACCCAACGGCTACAAACGGGAAGTCAAACTGCCCTTTTACCGCTATTTAAGCTCCAGCTGTCGTCGTCTCTTCAGTCTGCATCCGATTGTTGAACGTAATGAACTGAGAATCTACAAACAAACATGAATACAGAGCGACGTTTTACTTGTCATCAGCACTAAGTGTAATTGAACTGCGATCGTATCGTATCCATCATGTGCCTGACCTTTATTTGAAGCGTTTGCACTACAAGAGGACGGCACAGGTGTGAGGTACGAGTAGAGTTATTTTTACACTGAAAGATTTAAGAAAAGCATTTTTGTACCCTCGGCCGCTGCTGTACTACTGTTATGCAAAATGAACCTTGTTTTGTCTTTTGTCTTGAAGAGGAATAAAATCTGCAGAGGATTTAGGTCTGCGATCCGCGTTCTGATCAATGTCTTCCTTTCTCAGAAACTTCCTGCTTTGCATCAACTGCAGATTCAACCTGGCAACCTTCCCACGGAAGCAAATGTTACCCTAGTTTATGGAGCAGTTGGCTGCATATTGTTAAAATGTTTGAGATGATGTTCGAGGCAACATACCCAAAACTACTGCATGCAGGGTTAGATAAGATACTAGCAGCAAGTGAGCATGTTTGAGTGTTTTGGATATCGTGCCAGCTTGACCGTCTGACCTCCATGTACTTCAGGGGGACGCTGGGTGAGTGTAGTAGTAATAATAATAACTATTTATATAGCACCTTTAAAAACTGCATTTACAAAGTGCTTTGACAACAATGCAAAGAGCGCCTCAAATACATAGAACTGAGAGATAACAATATACAACTAGAAATGTAGAATTCCACAGAAATGTTGTGTGCCTGAAGTGCAACCGCGTGACCCTAGGACCAGAACTTGTCTGTCACTCTGTCTAATTCGGTACTGCCACCTCTTTGAAGGGATACCTTGAAAGTGCTTGAAGGGATATATAAGGAAATTTTACTCCTGTACACTAAAAAGCTGTACACACAAACACACAAAAAAAAAATCAGTCTTGGGGCAACCTGGTAGTCACATGGCTCCATAATATAACTGGCAAAAATACAAAGATTTCATGCATCGGCCTACAATGGGAAAACGGTTGAATGTGGTGGAATAAGTAAAAATGTCAAATATCACTGCTTTTCTTCAAAATGAAATGCTGACGTTACAGAATGCATGGTTTCATACTGTAATGGCAGTGAGATTAAAAAATGTGGTTTCAATGGAAGTCAAGGAGGCGTTTTCGGCCATGAAGGTGTCCAGAGGGAGTATCTGACACTACATAAAAAATACTAATTTAATCAAATCAATTTAGCTTGTTTAAGAGATTTATGAAAAAAAGCAGGAACAAATATTGATGTATGATGATTTAATAGCAGTTTGTTTGTGCGTGTACATTTTTGCCACAAAGGTGTCCAGAAGGAGTAAATTTGAGGAGGGCACAAGGGTTAAATCACCAGGATTTTCCAGGAAAAACATCAGGAAGTTAAATCATCAGGATTTTAAATCATGAATTTCCTAAAACACTGTCGCATAGTGCTGCTCATGGTGGAATTGTTGGGTCTGTAGATATAGAGTTGGCTTGAACTTGCTCTATATTTACAAGTGCTATGAATCAAATCAAATCAAATCAAATTTTATTTATATAGCGCTATATCATAACAAAGTTATCTCATAGCACTTGTAAATATAGAGCAAGTTCAAGCCAACTCTATATCTACAGACCCAAC
>JAVQJF010014712.1:0-17561 GCA_036023855.1 Gadopsis marmoratus | reverse complement strand
GAAAGTATCTCAATATAATGACTTACTATCTCAATATCTCAATATATTGAGGTACTTTCTCAATATATTGACTTACAGAACCGTTTTTTTTTCATCACACTGGCGGAAATGGGCTTCCATAGAAAACACCATAAAAGTACATTCGACAATAAAAACTGCGACAAAGTGAGAGATAAGAATGTTGGGCAGCGATATGCCGCCATAGGATGTTGCACTTTTAAACGTCGACGTGTTTGTTCACCTACCTGCAACAAACGGGACACGAGAAGTTTATAACGCTACAGTTGGTGGCGCCACACGGTTACACGCTGCCATTCAACGACGAAGACGAAGACGAAGACGAAGAAGAAGAAGACGACGAAACGGAAGCGAAGCAGCCGCAGTAGAAGAAGAAAGACCGGCGACACGTGATGACGTCGTCATACAGCGCCACAAAGCTAGCGCCAACATCTAGCAAACGTTAGCTCGCGTTCTGAAAGGAGGTTAATGTAGCCGCACACCTCATGTTGGTGGATGTTCTATCTTGTTAGATGGTCCAGCAACCGGCCCGGTGCCGAGTAGTTGTTTGGCTCAGTCTCAACCGGCAGTCGCTATGGCAGAGGAGGAGGACTCACCGCCGAACCTTCTGACAGAGGAGATGAAACGCAGCAATGGCGACTTCGTGCCTCCAGAAGGTCTCTGCTGGGTGTCGGTCCTGTCCTGTCTGCTGCTGGCTTGCTCTTATGTTGGGAGTTTGTACGTGTGGAGGAGCGACCTGCCAAGGTGAGCTAAAGAGAACGGCGTGATACAGACTCGCTCCGTGAGCGCAACACGGCTTTAATGCCGTGTGGTTGAGTTTGTTTTCACTCGGACAGAAATGGCAAATGGACATTAAAGTCACATATATACTTGGTACACATGTTCTCTCTGAGCAGGTGCTACTTTCTCCTCGTACTGTACTTGACAGTGACACCAATAGTGCCGCTATGTGGCCTGTAGTGGTAATTATAATAATGCATTTTATTTGGCATTATATTGTTCAGCATTATAAAAAGAGCATACAAGTCAACTGAAATAAAGTATACAACAAGATTTTAAAATGGCAGTAGAATTGATTTATTAGACACACACACAGAGAGGAATTAAGTAAAAGCACATTTAAGCCAATAATTCCTCAACTTGGCACAAACGTGAGCCCAAAGGCAAAGTCTCCTGTGAGGCCCCTACTCGTACCCCACCCTGTGCCCATTGTGCATGTGTTTGCTCATGGAGAGCAGACTATGCAGCTTCATTGTTTATCCTGGGACCCACAAACCAAACAGTGCTTTCATGCTACCGGCCAGGCCCATATGAGCACAATATACAGGGATAGACACTAATATGTTCAAGCACTGGCCCCACAGGCCACCAAGCCCCTAAATGTGGTGGCCAAAATACATTTTTGGTAGCCCAAATGTAAAGTACAGAAAGGGCAATTTTACGCACCTTAACACAGCCTTCCTTAACTGTGACACTTCAATAAACGAAAAGACATTAACAGAACGAAAATATAATTTTTTTTCAATTGAAAACTCCAAGTTCCTTGTAAACTTATGGTACATACTGTATATTCTCTCACAGTCTCTTAGTTTGGATTTGGGATGTTTGTGCAACTGTAACACTGCATATCCAGTATAGGGATTAAAAATTAGTGGCCACAGGGGTCACCTACATGGAGTATTTGGTGGCCGCAAACTAACTTTTTGTGGCCATGGTCAACGTCGAACCCTGAACTAATGTCTAGGAAATTGGTTAGCGGAGGAGTGAGAGAAAGGAGGATCCCTACGATCCTCCTTTCTCTCACTCTCACTCACTCACAAACATTTCTCCTACCACTGCAATAATCACAGTGAGGTGAACATATGATCTGATTGATCAAAAAATAACCTGCTCAGCTGAATCCTCATTAAACCTGATCTTCAGTAAATGTGTGGTCTTTGATGTGCAATGTTGCTCTTTTTCCTTAAAGCTTAATAGACACAATATTGTATTTCATTAAAAGTAAAAAATAATGTTTTCTGACTTTGCCAGAGGTGCTTTTTTTATTTCAAGGCAGTGCACCCCCACTGAGAAACATGGTGGTAAACCATGATTTTTAGAAGTAGGTTTTGACACAGGGACCCTCCACAAGACAAGGGCCACGAGGTTGGCTAATAATACCAGATCTGCCTCAGTACCAAATTTAATACTTTCTATATTTTCTCTTCTAATTTGAGCCAAATTACATGTTGTTGGTGTGATTATTGTCTCCACTGGTTCTCAGGGATCACCCCACTGTGATAAAGAGACGCTTCACCAGTGTGCTGATCGTGTCGGCCCTGTCGCCTCTCTTTGTGTGGGCATGGAAAGAATTAACAGGCGTCAGGGTGAGTCCATGTCTCAGAAACCACTGAGCGATCTGCATCACCACTCTGTTCTAACGCGTGAGGATTAAACGATAGCTGTTGTTTTATTTTTATGAGTTTGGCTTTTGACTTGGTTCTGTTTGTTTGTAAGACCGGCTCATCGTTACTGGCTCTCATGGGGATCCGGTTTGAAGGCCTCATTCCTGCCATCGTACTTCCTCTGCTGCTTTCAATGGTAAGAAACAAATCTTCTATCCGCTCGCTGGATTAAAGCTGGCTGTTTCTCAAGTTATAAGCAGAATTGAACCATCAAGTGCGGTAACTGTGGCCGGCTGTGGCTCAGGAGGTAGAGTGGCTTGTCCATTAATCCCAGGGTTGGCGGTTTGATCCCGGCTCCTCCTGTTTTAAGTAGAAACTTTACCTTCCATACAGGATGCTTGAAGCAAACTACAGGTAGGTTGTACAACATGTCATGTGTTAAGTGTCCTTGGGCAAGACACTGAACCCTAAGTTGCTCCCGGTGGAGGCCAGCACGTTGCATGGCAGCTACGTCGCCATCTGTGTGTGACTATGTGTGTGTGAATGAGACCAAACTGTTAAGGTTGATAAAAATGCTATATAAGTGAAGTCCCTTTCAATGAAGTTCCAATCTTAGAAGAGGCTTTCAAACTGTGTGGAAGAAGAGGATTATCTGTTCTTTACGTAACATCCTGTGATGTCCTGTCTTTTGTGGATAACAATCCAATTAATTAGGATTACTTATCAATCCTAATTATTGTTATACCCTAATTCATAATTAAGATTTATTGCACACACAGTGACTGTAAAAGAGTGTTGTCTCCCAAGCCAATTCAAGGGCATTGCTGACCTGACTAGACGAGTGGTTTAATGTATCCTTAGACAAATGTGAAGGAGATCATTCAAAATCCAACCTCCTGTCTGTGTGGTCCTGTGCTGTAGGTCCTGTTTCTGGGCCCCCTCATGCAGTTGGCTATGGACTGTCCCTGGAGCTTCTTGGATGGGATCCGGGTGGCCGTGGGTGAGACAGCCAACATGCTGGTTTTGTCCTTGTTTTTTTTTTTTTTTTTCAGGGATATTAAGGGCATTTACAGTTTGATCCAAATCTCGGTACAACTTGATGCTTTTGATGGATTTTAACTTAGAATGTGTTACATACAGTTTGTCACACAACAGCAGTCATTTCTTCGTGAAAATTCTGCTGCAGAAAGACTTTATTTTAGTATATAACATTCTATAAACTTCGAATGAAGTGTTTTGTCAGAGGAAATGACCTCCTCCTCTGTCTCCGTCTTCCTGTAGACCCGTGGTTCTGGATGTTGTGTTTCAGCGACATGCGCTGGTTGAGGAACCAGGTGGTGGCACCGTTAACGGAGGAGCTGGTGTTCAGGGCCTGCATGCTGCCCATGTTGGTGCCCTGTGCTGGTCCTTCCACTGCCATCTTCACCTGCCCGCTCTTCTTTGGAGTGGGTGAGTTCTGCCACCCAGTGTCAGACTTTGTCTCCAGGCTGGCCACCTTTATAAATCTAAGGAGGGACTTATATTCATAATTTTACTTTGTGGATCCAGAAGCAATTTGTAGCATAGAATTTCATCTGTGGTTAGTAGTATAATAAGCATCTGGTGTATTTAAAGCAAAGGGCCATACCAGGGATTTGCAAGTTTTAGCAGGTTAACTGCAAGTTGTATATTTAAAAATCTTTTACCAACCATTTTCAAATCCTTGCTGTGCAGTTTTAGATCTTTGTATTTTCCCCACTGTTCCAAGCTGCCGTTCATTTTCATGTGGTACAAAAATTAATTAATGGACAATTAACAAACTAGCTTGAGTTGTTAATTAACTTTTAAAAAACGTACTGCGCTACATGGCCAACATATGTGGACATCTGAACAAAGTATGTAATAATTGAATATGTAATTCTAAGACTGTGGTCATTAATCTGCTGCTCTAAAAGTCCAAATCTTCTACACCAAACTGGGGAAAGCATTTGTTTATGGACCTGACTGCGTATGGGGGCATTGTCCTATTGAGACAGAAACCAAACCAGAGCTAAAAAGAGAGCGAATATTGTGAGCTGATCCTTTTGCTCTCTGTCTGCAACAGTTGGCTAACATCAGCCAGCTTGAGCCAGTTCACACCGCTGCAACTTTTCCCTGCACGTTCTAAAACTGTTTCTATTCTACTGCCCAGTCAGAGCTGTCATGCTGACTGAGACAAGGCTTGGTTAACAAGCATTGGGAGGCAACGCAAACATAAATTTTCGATGTTTGACCATTTGTCCAAAGGCCAGTAAAAGGCAACATCAATGCATAATTATTTAACCCAAATAAAGGATTACTGTTAACATGATGTTAGCAAGATGGCTGCTTGCTCGCTCATTAATGTTGGTTTTCAAGTGAAAAGCACAATGAATGCTAACTGCATACATGTGTGTAATGGTCCGCTCCATTTGCTGCTGTGTAGAAGAAAAGGCGAACCGTGCGCACGGATTGTGAATCGGAGGGTACGGATTACAAAACCGTGCACACAGATTACACATAGAGGTAATATATTTCTACCATATGACCCTAGAGGGGCTCTGTAGGACAGGGCTGTGAAAGCAGCAGATATATTTCTGGTGTAAACAACACCTGATATACAGTTGATTCATGTTACTGCAATTTTGAGTCACTAACATCTCTCATCCAGCTCACTTCCACCATGTGATTGAGCTGCTGAGGTTCAGACAGGGGACGCTCTCAGGGATCTTCCTCTCTGCAGGTGAGAACTGGTGTATTTGATGTGGTATCATCTGCTCAAAGTACAGTGCATTCATTGTGACTGTGTCACACTGTCAGTTGGAGATGCATTAGTAGAAAGTAGCTCATGATAAACCATGTTTCTCTCTGGTCTACAACAGTGTTCCAGTTCTCCTACACAGCAGTGTTTGGGGCCTACACTGCCTTCATCTTCATTAGAACAGGTGAGGTGTGTGTGTGTGTCGGTCTGTTCCTCCTTCAAGCTCTGGGATGTTGAGGGTCCTGCACAGTATCTTAGCTGTTCCTAGGACTGCACTCTTCTGCACAGCGATCTCTGATGGTGTTCCTGGAACCTGTTGGAGCCACTCTCCCAGGTTGGGGGTCACACCACGAGGACCATTGTTGCCTTCACTTTCCACATCATCTCTAGCTCTTCTTTCAGCCCTTGGTATTTCTCGAGCTTCTCGTGTTCTTCTTCCTGATGTTGCTGTCACTTGGTATTGCTACATCTATCACTGAATGGGAAGAACAAGTTCCGAGCTATCAACACCTATACCCTGCCTGTCATCAGGTATCACTGGCATAATAAGCTGGCCAAAAGAAGAGATGGTGGCCACTGATATTAAGACAAGGAAGCTCCTCACAGTGCATGGAGGATTTCACTCCCAAGTCCAGCACGCGGACTCAGTGCATCATGGGACGTCTCCTGGCAGTCGAGGCCTATAGCAGCATAACTAAAGGGGGGTTGGCGCCAATCCCAAGAGACATTGGGCAAGAGACGGGACTGGTCGCCAGTCACTCACAGGGCAGACAAACGCACATTTCACACCACATTCACACACCGATGGGGGCACAGTTGCCATGTTGGGGTTCAGTGTCTTGCCCAGGGAGACTTCGACATGTGGACTGGAGGAGCTGGGATCGAACCACCAACCCTGGGGTTAATGGATGACCGCACTACCCTCTCAGCCACAGAGCCAGCCAAGAGTTCAGTTTCATTTATATATCGCCATATCATAACAAAGTCATCTCAGAGCACCTTTTGATATAGAGGAGGTCTAGACTGACTCTTGCGTATATGGAATCAAAGAGGAAGCTTTGATTTCATATGAGTTATTAAATCTATTTGGTATACCTTGGTATATGTTTCTTTCCATTGTCCGGTGTTAATGTTTTTTTCTTCCTGTGTCTTACAGGTCACCTTATGGGTCCGGTGCTCTGCCACTCCTTCTGTAATTACATGGGTTTCCCTGCCATCAGCACAGCGTTGGAGCATCCCCACCGCCTCACCATCCTCTCCTTCTACCTGCTGGGGGTCCTCCTCTTCCTCCTCTTCCTCTTCCCCTTCACTGACCCCTCCTACTACACCCATCCCACACCAGTCTGCACCCTCGCCTCCTCCCCCAGCTCCCTCTGTCTCTCTTGATCCCTGCCTCCACACACCGATGAAGCAGTTGAGGGTGATATATATATATTTTTTTTGCCAAGTTAGGGTTCAGGTCAGGTCCAGTTTGGACCGACAGAGCTAACAGCCATGTGGGCTAAGTTGCCATGGAGAGGTGTGGAAATCTGTAGCCATTTTCTATGGTCTATGGACCCTTGATATGTCAATCCATTTACATGACATGTTATGTTAATCAGCTGATGCTCTTATACAGAGTGACTCGGTATAAGCAGGTAGGGATTCATGTTGCTGGGAGTGAACCCATGGCCATCCAGTTCCAGGACAGCTTCTGTAATCTTTGTCCTACACCCGGCAGCCCGATATGTTATAACACTGAAGGACAAATCCTCCCCCAGTCTTCTTATGCTGATAGATCTCATCAATTTGTGATGAAGCTTCATAATGTACCTTTTTGCCTGCCTCATCTTTTTAAAGGATAATTCTGATTTATTAAAACAGGTCTTATTTTCATAATTTTAGCTGTCATTTCTATCTGTAATGATAACGACCGAGTCATAGCAGAGATCTGGAAACAAAGTGGCATCACAAAGAAAGCCAGTCAGACAGGTTTTAAAGAAAATCCCAGGTTAGTAAACGTTATTTGGAGCAGAAGGCAAAGGAGAACAGCAAAATGATTACCCAGACTGTCTGTTGTAAACGTCAATCCACTTCCTGGTTAAACTGTGACGTACTGTACGTGTAGCAGTTATGCGTATACATTGGGGCTGCAACTAAAGATTATTTTAATCATCTGTTAATCTGCCGATTAGTGGCGCAATTGATTTGATTAATCGTTTGGCCCATAAAATATCAGAAAGTCATGGAGGCCAAGGTGACGTCATTACTGCTTGCTTTCTCCAAAACCCAAAGATATTCAATTTACAGAAGTATAAAAGTTGCCAATGCTCTCTGTTGAGCAACTGATTAACCAACTAATTGGTTCAGATCTAGCGTACGGGGGTTTTCTGTGCAATGACGGATAACTCCCGGGCACCAAGTCATGTAATTTCAGGTTGATGCCCGTCACCAGCAGAGGATATTGGGCGAGCTCTAATTGTTTGAGCTCCGGGTTTAGATAATCTGGGTAAAATGGTTACTTCACAACCTGTTGGATCAGGACTGCTCATGTTTCACGCCGCCTTTTAGCCAATGACTGAAACTATGAAAATAAGACCCGAGCTGTAGAGTTCTGCTACCAGACAGGTCTCAACAGAGCTAATGGTCAGCATGGGTTGGTTCCCAATTTTTGGCCCGTACAGAACTCTACCGAGTCATAACAAACCAGAATTATCCTTTTAATACCTTTTGAGCAGCTCCTGTCCTGAGTGAGACAAACCACATTTGAAAGGGTTGCTGGAGAAACTTGTTCCAGTGAAGACTGAGTCACAACCCATACTAAAAACTCAGCAAGTCTTATGGCTGAACTGCATTCTGGTCTATAGAGTCTTGTAGAGATGTTAGAATATTTGCAAATAGCCCTGCTGTAGCTGCACTGAAGTACAGGACTGTTGGCGTGATGCCTTGGATTGAAATACACGGTTAAGCAAAATGGTTGCTGGAGTGCAATCTACATCATCTGTAGTTGTTTTTATTGTTCTGGGCTTGTTTTTAACTGACTTTCAGCTGCATTTCTTTCTGTATTTCAATTCAGACACCAGGACTCTGTTGCAGAGAAACCTTCTGCTGGAATCGGTCAGTGTTCTGTATGATACATTAATGGTTATTTATATACCTCTGCATGTTGCTGTGCTGGTAGTTTATATATTTTTTTGTTGGTGAAGCTGGGTGATGGAATGACTTAGGGGGGCTCTTCAGAATGCCTGAAACATACTTTATGTAAGTTTGCAAAACACAAATGGCAAACTGGTTGTATATAATCATAAGAGTATGGTGTACTTTTATGTCCTTGGAGGTAAAACATGTGATTCCTGCAGCGGGTTATGCAGATAGTGGTGAAACTGGGCTGCCATGACAGCTGTCACAAACCAAAAACTGCCAAACAAGACAGTTTCACCTCGTTGCTAGTAGCGCCCCTCATTGTGACGCTCCAAGCTAAGGCTCACTCTTTAATTATGTTAAGAGTCTGGTCACACCAGCATTTCTAACATTTAGCTCATGGAGGCAAAGTCGGTGTATATAGAGCTTTTGTGTAGAGTTTTGACTAGTTGCAAACCTGCACGGCTGGATTACCACCTGAGCAAGGTGGGCAGTCGCCCGAAAGGACAAGGAAAAAGGGGTAGATCACCCGGTCGAAATCAGTTAAAGCTGCTGGGTGTTGTGCGTGTACTTTGGTTGTTTACTGACTCCATTAAAAAGTGTGACAAGGGACTTCTTGGTCCGGACCAAATTTAAAGAAACTACAGGTGTATGCACTACAAGTGCACCGACTGCGCATTTTGTTTTCTAGCGCTCCCGTGAGGAATGAATCTGCGTATGCCATCCCTGATTGCAGTATACAAGGATGTGTGCATCTGGTGGCGTGATGGGCATGTCTGCAGCTGCCCAAATTTTATGGGACACATTTTTCAACACTGCAACTCCTAAATTTGAATTTGTGTGGCCTGAAGCGTCTGGATTTGTGTCCTTACACGGAGTATGTTTTGGTCTTAAAGCTGTTGATTGTTATGTTGTCGACCTCCAGCACGGATCTTTATTTTGAGGTCCTAAAATGGCCTCCAAGCCAATTGATATGATTTCCATTCCGATCATCTTGTCCACAGCAGCTTACAATCTCTAAACCAGTCACTATTACAATTTGGTTCTACAATTTCTTAAGCTGTCTCTTACACAGTATGTCTGTAGATTTTGAAAGATGTGATCAGGCCTACTGCTCCCACGCTCTCCTGCTTCAGTTATATATTGCCTTTAATTGAAGGGCGCATACAATTGCAACTCTCAGGTGTCGTTTAATAGAGGCAAGAATGCGCCAACCACTACCTTGCATGCTGCTATTTGCATATTCTCAGTACAGAGCAAAGGAAAGTCACTGTGTACACAGATTTACTACAAGAAATTACTAGGTAATACTCTTTATCCACCAGCACATGACCTACTGAAAGGGAAACTCATTTATTTATAACCTGGGTTTTAACAGTTTGACCATCATTCCCATCAGTTCTGAGAACATTTTACTCCCTAACAAAAGGTCGCCACAGAGTTAAGTCGGATAGAACAGCAACACAAGCAGCTTGTGCTCGTCTTGGATCTCTTTAACTGGAATAGGCCAGTCACTTTTTTGAATATGGCCCAAACATTAACTTCGCTGAAGTTTCATTCACTTGCACCTGATACATCACTTGGGTTAAAGCTAAGAGCTGAGTTCAGATTTGTTGTGGTCGTAATGGCTTGGTACATTTAAATTTAGAATTTGAGTTTTTGACCACTAGTATCTCTATGTAGAGCCATGTTTTTATGAGTGGGTCCTTGTTTTGTTACCATACGACTGCGCCAACAAAGGTTGGGAAGAAGATGATTGCTAGATAGTAAACATGGGTGCAAACAGTACACGATACGAAGCATAATCACATAGTCACTCCACAAGGCCCCCCTTTTAATGTAGAGAACATTAATTGCCTAGTTTACTAGAAAGGCAAGAGGGCATGCAATAAATGAGTAACAGTGCATTTTATGAACAGCACCCACTTCCAAATTTGAATGGTAGATTTAATTGGGATAATTTTTTTTGTTTGTTTGCCTTTGTGTTATCAGTATAAAACCAGTTTTGTAGTGTAAGTAGTAGAGCATTTCTGAAGGTTTCGAAAGTTTTGCACTAGTTTGAACAACAAAGTACGAAAGGACAGTGTGGTTAAACCCTTCGAGATTAATTTTCAGCTTCACTTCCAGAAAATTGCTTTAGATAATCTGGTTAAACCGTGGACATTAAACCTCATGGCCCCAGTGGTTGTCTCCTGCAACTCTGCTTCACCAGACCATAGCAATATAGTTTGTCATTAAACGTCATCATAACCACATGGAAATAAGGGCCAAAAACAAAATGAGGTTTTTCCTTCAGTGACCCAACATGTAATTTTAGACAGTTCTCTGTGTTTACACTAGACTTCTGTGCAATCTTGTAATATTCTCATTCTCTAGAGGGGATATTAGAGTTCATCTCTGGCTTTTTTTCCTCTGAAAAAATGTTATTTGATTTTGCTGATAGAGGGATTGGTACAACCAGTCAGTGTCCTTGCTGTGAAACTGTAGGACGGGTTGATCATTTCTTCATCGGCGCAGTCTGATGGACTAAATTACCTCTTACTCCACTTGTTGAACTTTTCATAGATTAGTGATGATATTTGAGGTGCTTTTGAGAGTGACAGAACTCAAAATGGCAAAACACTATAAGCTATACTCGTACTGTGAAGAAGAAGTGGGCTGCTTCGGTCTTCAGCAATAAATCCTATGGGAACATTTATGTGACTGAGCAATTAAAGCAGTATATTCTGTGGAACGGGCCGTATCTGTGCAGTAATTATTTTGGCCAGTTAACATAGTTTTTTTACAAGTTTACAAACCCTTGGCAGGTAGTGAAGTTGGACAAGTGGAACTGTTGTGATGCGAGTTGTAGCTTACCGTACCTACCTGCAGCTGCCAGCAGAGGACGTCAGAGCACTTTGTCAGAGGCAGAGCTCCATTCTGTTTATCAGCCTGTCTGACATTAGGCATCTGTCACTGGAAAACCAATTCACTCTAACTTATTTTTCGCTTACCTTCCACACAATTATGCCCCAGTAGAGGAGATTGATGCAGAGAGGAGGAACCCTGTGGTGAGACTCTCACTGATGTTAGATTCCTGCTAAAACATTTCAGTTCCTTCAGCCTCCCACATGGTTCACTCACAGCTCCTCCATTTGCTGCCTGTAAATCACGAGCGCTTCATTGCTTTACTATAGCTTCAAGAGCTTTTTTTTTTTTTCTTTCTCCTTCTGTAGCGCTTTCTTATGCCACCACCAAGCTTTACAAATATCCTAAGCTATCTTCACTGGAGAGTTTTTGTGACCTGATGGTTGAAATCAGGGGTTCTTCTTCATCACCCTGTTTTTATATTCATTTCCAGGACCTCAGTGGGTCAGTAAGTCACAAAAGCCTGGGTTTGGTATAGTCATATTTAGTTTTCAAAATATATGGTTTGGGTTAAAATAACATTTTGCTACATGTAAATGTAAACCTAATTTTCAAACCTGTTTAAAGTTCTGTAGATTTAACAATACATGTAATTAAGCATCTTTCAAAATGTTCTGATGCCATGTATCATTTTTATTTCTTTAGAAAAAGTAGCCAACTCCTGTGAAAAATATGTTTCGGAATTCAGCCTCTAGTTTTACGGTTGTGAACTCGCGGTAACTAGTGACAATGTTGTGGTGGTGGTGGTGGTGTGTGTTCCGTTTGTGCTGGCACACACTGTTTTGGCTGGGGGGGGTGGGGGGGTGTGTGTCAATCGTCATGGCGTAATCTCTGGATGCACAGACACACAGACCCTATAATATTGTCCTGATACTTTGACTGATAAATGTGAAAATCAAAATAAACCCACTGTTGAAAAGCTGCAACAAAATATTAGTTGCTATATGATAAATTCAAACAAACAGCTGTGCATAAACCCACAAGGTTAGAATACAATAATAACAGAGATATAGCCTAAAATATAATGGTGACATTGGAAATTGGAATACATGAAGATCACTAAACCTACCAGATATGCTATAAGTCCCTGTAGGGTTATTAACTGAATATTTCTTTAATGTTTCATAAAATCCTGCTGAATACTACAACATATCCTGCTGCCTTAATGAAATGTACCAATAGGCAGGATCAATAACAGATCTCATTTTTAGGTCATCTTGGTATTTCAATGCACACAGAATTGGAACGGGTTAAATAAGCCACTTAATGAAATGAGAAACTAAAAGGTTTTTCACACTGCACCAGGCTAAGGGAGCTGTTAGCACCAGGCTAAGAAAGCTTTCACACTGGCACAATCCTGGTACATTCTGAGTGTGCTAACCCCGACTTTAGTCTAGGACTTGCTGGCCAGGTGCCAGTGTGAAATGGGGCTAAAGTAAACAATGGAATTTGTGTCACCTTTATGTTGTCCATTATAGTACGTGTGTGCTTTATGTTTACGCTGTAATCGAAACAGGCAGCATCCGTGTGTATGCCAGCTTGCAAGTGACAAGAAGTTGCAGTACAGAAATACCAAACTAGGTTGGAGGTCATTTAGAAACACCGACTCCATTACATAGTTTGTCCATCAGAGAGCACCGACAAGTTGATTATGTAAAGGGTCCCACTCAGTATGTATGGAGTCAGAGAGTGCCATTAAAAAAAAAAAAGAATAAGACAATAAATGTGGAAATATAAAGAGAAATAAATAAAATAATAAGTAAATGTGGATATATAAAGACATAATTATTTTCTCTTATTGAGTTTTTCCCCTTTTGTGTTTCCCTTATTGCTCTTGCTACTCCTTATACAGCCAAGCTGTCAATCAACTGGCTTTTGGGCGGGCCTTCCTGCCCAGGCTGAGTAATCAATTCATGCACACATGAATCCTCCTTTGGCAGGAGCTTTTTGGCACGGACAACAGGAAGTAGATGCGATGCAATGGCCAGCCAGATGCCAACTGCCGTAAAACGAAGACATGGCATGGATTTGCGCATGTGCACTATAAACATGGTAGTGGTGAATCAGGGACAGAACAAAAGGATTTTTCTTTCTCATGTGAGGTGGTGTTCTGGCCATTGTCTGGTCATCTGCATGGTGAGGTGTATTACTAATTTGCGGAGACCCTTTTTTTTATATATACATACGATAATCTGCAACAGATGTCATGTATGTCAATGTCCGTATTAGTCGGCCCATACATTTGCCCAAGACTCTCCATGACACCTTCCACCATCCTCAAAACATACTGTAGTCTGGTTTGAAATGTTCCTCCACATACTGAGGAAGAATGTGTATTCTCGCCCAACGTCAGCTGGGACTGGCTCCAGCCCCACGACTCTTCGGGAAGCGGTATAGAGAATGAATGAATACTGAGCAAGTGTTAAACGGACTTGTTAGACACTTCTACTTAACTCTTGCTCTGGCTCCACTTCTGCCATGTTGTTTCCTTCCCCGATTCAAACAAGCTGCTACCACGTTCAATCTGCACATGTGCAAGTACGCATCGTGTCTGCTTCCTGTTGTCTGTGCTCAAAATTTCCTGCCAAAGCAGGATTAATGTGTGCATCGTGAATTGATTACACAGCCTGGGCAGGAAGGCACAGCTTGGCCCTTCAAGGAATATCAAAAGCCATATGGAAAAGGAAAAATAATTATTTGCCTTTATATTTCCACATTTATTGTCTTAATTCTTTCCTAGATTTATTATTTTTTATGGTGCTCCTCTGACTCCATAGGTATGTACCGTGGCCACTATTCAAAAACAAATCTAAGGGATCCATATCAAGATGGTTTGCATATGTTATATGTTTTGTGATTTACTATCAGCTGTTTTCTTTGTGTGTTTTTTTTTTTAACTCCCACATATCAATCCGTATCAGCCACAAAAATCAAGTATCAGTCGGGTTATAACACGGATAATTTTTTACGTAGCTCCACATTTCAGTGTTCTCATGGGCTCTGCACACACCACTGCTGGTTTTTCTGCCACCACACACCACCAGCACATCCTGCTGTGGCACACTGCAGTGAAAGTAGTGTCCCATCTGTTACTTTCAGCCTTTATTCTTCGTATGCTGGGGACGGATTTATGTGTAGTTTTTTAAAAATATTTTGTGGGTGTAGGGGTTTGCATTTCTGTCTTCCGCAATGTCTTTTTTGATACCACAAATAAGGGGCACCATATTTGGACATTTTCTAATGCTACATATGGCTTTAATTAAAAAAAAGAAATGAAATCTACATCAATCAAAAGTCATGAAATATTTAGATTTCACTTTATCAGATCAGATCTTTCTGAAATTTCTCTTGGGTTTCCTTTTTTTTTTGTTTTATCCATTGTCTTTGCTCAAGCTGTCCCCCAATCAACTACTAAAAAAATCTTAATTTTGTTCTGTAAATAGAGGCCTTCATCAAGGTTTCTCTTTATTTTCATTATAGCAGACTCAACAGTACTGTGTGATCATGCATCGGTCTGCCACACACAGATATTAATTGCAAGCAGTCACTCAGAGTACCTTTTCTTTTGTCTTTATTGCTGTAAAAACACTTCAGTATTTATTGTTGAAGATGCAGAACCTGCACATCTGTAATGTGCAGAGAGCAGCATTGACAGAGACTTCAGAGTCTATTTTTGCTAAGCTTTAGCAGCTCTGTTATTTTAATAAACACCCAGAGGAAGAATAACTTCAAATGTGCATATTCAGAACTTGTGAAATATATGAATTGTGAGTCAGCTGGGAAACAGAACTCCACAGATGTTTATATTGTGCACTATATTTTGAAATCAGATCTATTTTGGTGAGAGGAACAGATTTGTGCATGTATTTTATGCTCACTGTGTCACACTTGTTGTACAGTTCAAGATAAAGACTACAGACCAGTGTTTTAGTACGACAATCTTTTACAGAAACTTTGGAATTCAGTTATCTATTTGTAAATAAATAATGTCTTTTTATACGTCGCTAAGTGTGTGTGCTGTTATTGATGCCTCGTTAAGTTGATGTCTGTCTGTCCAGATGTTTCAGGATCTATTGACAGTTAATTTTTTCTCATGGTCTTTGTCTTTTGATTTGGCAACTACATTTCTCCCCAATTTCATTCAGAGTTTGTAGAAAGTCTAAGTAGCTGTTAGGTTTTCAAAGTCAGAAATATGCTAGAATTCAAATATACTCTTTGAAATATGCTTGTGTTTCAACATAATCTGGTGTTTCATCATTGACACAATCACTCAGGTAAACCAAGATTCTTTGAATGTTTGAAATCAAACAATCCTGTCGCCATATTTATTTGTTACCTGGTGTTTAAAGTAATAATGTAGATGTGATGATAAAGGCTTCGAGAGTCTGCAAGGTTTTGGTTTAGGTACCATGAAAGTGCTTGACGGGTATTTGTGTGTTTTAAGATAAACCCATAATTTTGTTATAGATTAAATATATAGTCTGAAGACACTTGTCATCTATCATAAGAGGGAAAGCCATGCATTGATATATTAATTTACATCAAAAATATGTTTAATTTCATTGCCCAATGGAAAGTACCACTTTTTAATTGTTCCAGTAAAAGTAACCAATTGCAATACTGTTAACACAAGAAGAGCAAGCAAGAAGAATTCATTATGCATCAAAACAAAATCAAAATCCATAAATTTTACATGGATAATTACAAATTTAGGGAGGTCACTACAGTGATTTAGATATTTTATCACATTCACACCGATGGGGACGTAGCTGCCATGTGCAAGGAGCTGGCCTCCGTCGGGAGCAACTTGGGGCTCAGTGTCTTGGACAGGAAGAGCCAGGGATCAAACTGCCAGCTCTGGGATTAATGGACGACCCACTATACCTACTGAGCCGCTGCCACCGCCCGCAAAAGTGAGTGTTCAGAATCCAAAGTCCAGACTGGCTGTTCAGTGTCAGTTTTATGAGCTACTGGGCAGAACCAGCAGAACCAGCAAAGCAAAGCTTTCCTGACCGAACTGAGAATCAGTGACCTGCAATGAGTTTGCTACAGGGAACACAGACTCTTACTAGTGGGTGGCCATGTGGAAACATTTCCACAGAAACCAGATGACCAGTGAGCAGATGCTATCAACGGATATAGTTTATATCACAGAACAAACCACATTTATCGTCGTGTTCTTTCCTAGATGTAAAAATTTTTTTTAACAGCACTCCTATGACTCCATAGGGGCCGTGCAACTCCACAACAAGCATGTACGTAATTGCCACGGGGCCCGGGGGAAACACCAAGCTCGTACTTTCCTGTGTTTGATCAAACTTGGTCGGGTGGAGGCAGCATTGTATTGAGCGTTGTGGCGTACGACAAAAGAAGAAGAAACTCCACATGTGTGTGCATATGTGCGCACACATCTTCTGGTAAAACGAGACGGCGGAGGCAAAAGAGGGAGACAGAAAATGCGGGTTCGAGGTGAACACCAAGACATTGTATTACTCAAACAGCAACCATATTGAAGTTCATTATTTCAGAGATTGTCCCGGGGTGAGAAAAAAAAAAGGTTTGCAGAACTTGTCTGGCAGCCAACCTCCATATCACGAGCTGTTGTCCTGAGGTCTCTGTGTGTTTGGGCTACCAAAACAACGATCCGGTTCATCATTTGGAAATCCATCATAACCAAAAGTGGCAATTACAGGTTAATGGCAAATGGAATAATGTCAGTTACACAGCATCTAAAAACCACAGTAACAATCTTATGCGCATAATTGTAGCAAATTACTGGCCACCTCGAATGTAGAGATTTGGGAAATGCAAATGCAGAAAATAGCGTTTATCTGGGCAAGCCACCTCGGGCCCACATGAAGCACTATATAAATGTAGCCATATACAGTATCAGAAGTTCCGGTTTCTAAAGGGATCTACTTATGTCTTGCATTATCTTCAATAACTAATTGAGGAGGCTAATTTTAAAATGATTGAGTCCGTGTTGCCAAAATGATTTATGTAAAAAGTCTCTCGGAGGCTCAAACTGCTTCCCCCGGTGGCCGTTCTGCTGACGTCGTGTTTCCTAAACCGCAAATCTCGCATGAGCCACAGTCAGAAAGGACACAATAATGAGCCAGGTTTACTATACTATACTGTAAATAATATATGAAGAGCAATGACTACGATAAGCTACTCACTCCATCATCCTCACTATCATCCATCATCTCCATCTGTCTTAAATTATCTCTCCTCTCTTGATTTCCTGCTCTCCCTTTCAAATCAAATCAAATCAAATCAAATCAAATTTTATTTATATAGCGCTATATCATAACAAAGTTATCTCATAGCACTTGTAAATATAGAGCAAGTTCAAGCCAACTCTATATCTACAG
>JAVQJF010014708.1:0-38223 GCA_036023855.1 Gadopsis marmoratus | reverse complement strand
GTGTGTGTGTGTGTGTGTGTGTGTGTGTGTGTGTGTGTGTGTGTGTGTGTGTGTGTGTGTGTGTGTGTGTGTGTGTGTGTGTGTGTGTGTGTGTGTGTGTGTGTGTGTATGTACAGTAGATGCTTTTCAGGTTTTTTTTCTGTCAGTACACATTTAACTCCTACTGGTTTTTAATTTAGAGTGCCATATTCCTAAACTTGAGAGAATATGTTTGTGTATGTTTATGCAGATATGTGTGTGTGTACCCATAAAGGCCATAAAGTTGTTGCATAGTCCCTGATGGAAGGCTTTTGATTCACTGAACCACTGTCTCAAAGCATGTTGGACCTAGTGAATTAACTGTTAGAAGAGTATTTTAAATCTGACTACAAATCAGTAACATTAATTTAGTAATGTGAAATTTTCTTATGTAGGGCTTGATTACTTGAAATATGCAAAGACTAAACGGAAAATATGCCACACATTCCTCTCCCAAGCTTTCATGCTAAACATTAAAGGAAATCACAGTGACAGCCCTTTTAATTATGAAAAAACCCCAGTAACCTTCTATTTTTCTGCTGCATTTGGAATGTCTGTTTTAAACTATGTAACTAACCGAATGGGATTATGCAATTAAAAGTCCTTGACTAATTTCATCATTGTACTCTGCACTGTACAGTATACATTATCTCTCAACAAGGGTTGATATTGGAGTATAAGGAGCAGTACATCAAGGATATATCAAAGAGGATTACTAAAATAACATTGATAGTGTTAGCTGTTTTTGTGTACATTTCCATATATACGTGTACATACATATACGATGCATATATTAGGCCATAAATCTGTATATAAATGCGTATAACATAACGTTCTCACATAACCACAAGTGACATAAACTGGTAATGTTTTTTTATCTATTCATTCAAAAATACAAGATCACTGTATAGGTTCAGGTCTCACTGCATATAACATTTTTAGAAACATTATTTTCTATGTGAACATAAGATAGATGAAACGCAGGCTATTTCTCATGTAGAAATAAAGATTAAATTCTCAAGATTTGGGGTGTGGCAAGACTAGAATAAGAAGGGCTTTCTGACAGAAAATTAATTCAGTTTGCAACGTTTCTCTACTGTACAGTAGTCATGAAGGCAAAGCTAGTGCCCCCTCCCCCCTTTTTGTATGAGTGGTGTATACTTTGAAGTACTGCAATAGCCAATGGACACTGTATCACTACACATTTCAAATGTAATGGAATCTGACTGCTGGACTTTTCTAAGAATTGGGATAGTAGTGTGATGTGACAATATTTTTTGCAGGTACATGTTGGATGCCAGGAAAAAGCCCCACATCCTAATTCAGCCCCCATTTATCAGACCTGACATGTCAAAAAGGCAAATCACCATCAAGGTCAGCGACAACGGCATCCACAGCACCATAATCAGTTCCAAGGTGAGTTGCACACAATTACTACAGGGCTTTTCCCTGTTACTCCAACATCCAACTGACCTACACAGAGTTATTCTTCTGCAGTGGTGTGAGCATTTTCACTTGCTTTATTCGCACAGTCTCATGTCATAAATGTATAACATGGTGTATCCTCAGTTCTGTTCCTAGTTTCCCATTTTAACACAGACTCACACTCAAGGGATTTCAAAAGGAAAGGACATTAGACACTAGATGTCAAAGCCAAGTGACTCACAGATAGGCTGCCATTTGTCTGTACCTCTAGAAATACACTAATCATTAACTCCATAAATAACAAAGTGGGGCTCCGGTGAAGAAAAGCATCCTTATTCCCTTTAAGAGTAACTGTATGGATTCAATTATTTTCTGATGTTCAGGTTTGGTCGGCTTTTCTACAAACTGAGTGTGATTAAGTGAAATTTACAAGCAAAACAGAAAATTGTCTCTGGCTCAAACGGGAACTCTACCTAACTGTTTATGGGTTTTGGGAAGTACAATTGCATATGTCAAAATAAGTTTTATTAAGCCTATTGTAGCTCCAGAAGGAGCTGCACAAAGTCTGGTAAATTGCCTCAAGTGATGAAGACTACAAGTTTGAAAATGAAAGAAATCTGGGGCATGGAGTTAGAAAGGAGTGAGCTTACCAGACCTTTTTTTTCTCTACATCATGAGTCTGACAATGTAATGGAAGTGCAATGTTAAATCAGTTGAGTAATTATTTAAATGAACAAATTGATGCTCTATTGAGAGGGGGGGGGCTGTTAATCCAACTCCGAGAAAATTTCCCACTCCATTAGTCGCTAAAAAGAATTAATTTAATCTCAAGTAGAGCAGCTGCTTAGTGTAGCTTTGCTACCCGTCGACCGTCTGTGCGAGCTGTGTTGGTGCATCCCTAACACTAACACATGCTCTTCTCTATTTCATCTGCTGTTCCCCCACCTGTTCTGGATGCTTTTAACACCATGCTCTCCTCCCTGTAGTCCAAAAGCCTGGACAGCTTGGACGACAAAGAAACCCAGCCGCCGCTTCCACCCAAAGCTGACAGGTACAACCAGATGAAAAGCCAGCTGACATCCAGTGAGGGTAAGAAATACAGGGACACAGCCTCCCAGCAACTGTTCACCAACAACTCCCCTTCCCTCTCCTCTCAGTCATCATCAATTCCATTTCTCTTTCCTGTCACGGCTGCACCAAACAGCAATTCCCCAAACTAGCTATGTACATCACTAGTGTCCCAGTGTGTGGCTTGGTGCTAGTTTATCATGATTAATGTCAGTCCCAGTTGCAGGTCAATGGCCTTCTTTATGTCCAGAATAGGCGTGATATGTAGCGAGGAGGCAAGCCATGTTTACTGACTCAGAGCCAGATTGGTGCTACAATGGAAAGGTTTCAGAGTGAATCATTGCAACATGAATCACCACCTTTTTTCTGGTGGCGTGTAGCATCAGAGCTCTGCCAAATGTGGACATGGGAGAGGAATATGGTCTAGAATCAGGACTCTAACTAAGAAATCAGGTACTGAGACAGATCCTATTGTGGTGGTTTACAGCTAAGGGTGTTAACCAGTTGTAATGTGTTCCTTATACTGTTTCATTCAATAATATGACGTGTCAATAAATATATAGTGTGAATCTACAACAGCAGGTTCCCTCCAGAGGATCTCTAGTGTCATCCTGCATTTTGTCAGGGAGTGAGCACTTTCTGCTCTTTCATGGAGCACTACCGCTACCTGGTGGTACATCAAAATACTGCAGTTGGGCTAAATTGATTGCCTACCCTTTTAAAAAGCAATTTAGAGACTGTCAATTTCTGGAAGTAAGAGTTCTTTGCATATCCCTCAGACACTTGTGCACAGGAGCAGGTACTTGTTAAGAAGCACCATGAGGTCTCACTGTTTGCTCAAGGATAAGGTAGTTGGTGAAGGATGGACAGCTGTCTGTTGCAGGACTCAAATGAGTTGCATATCAGTTACAGAATGGGCTCTTACCGTCAGACAACCGACCCACTTCAATTAATTTTAAATGTGTATGGAATGGTGATGGCGTGGGTTTCAAGAACTGAATCCCTACAGCCTCTTTACAGAGGTATTGTCTTTTCTCCCAGAATTGACTTTCAATCAGACCTGGTATAATACTGTCATTTATTTTATGTCTACATTGTTAACTCTGGTCTTCTTTCTATGCCTGTTGTAGAGAGTTCTCTTTCTGGTAAAACCCACCCTTCCACTCCAGCCATGTACAAATTCAGGCCGTCCTTCGGCACCATGCCTAAAGTCCACTACCACACTGCTGGAGAGAAGGTAAGACATGATTTGTGTGGCACTTATGCACGTGGTACATTCTTAATGTGGAATTATGATCCTTTGATTAGTAGCTCCACCCTAATAGCATGGATGCCTGGTGCAAAAGCTTGAGTAGCAGTTGGACGTCATTCACATTTCCACAAAGATTTGATGTGTTATTCTGCTGTTTGCTCCTCAGATTGTCATGCCAGATGACCGGAAGAACTCTGCCATCTTGGAAGAGGGTGTCCGTGGTCATGACTACCGATCTGAGCCAAACCTGGACCTGCCTGAGTATACCAATGCTCCCCTCCACCGCACCTTCCAGTCCTCTCCCCTCCAGCTGGACTCTGACCCCCTCAATACCCA
This sequence comes from Gadopsis marmoratus, assembly GCA_036023855.1. Classification (NCBI taxonomy): domain Eukaryota; kingdom Metazoa; phylum Chordata; class Actinopteri; order Centrarchiformes; family Percichthyidae; genus Gadopsis; species Gadopsis marmoratus. The sequence goes on along the minus strand of JAVQJF010014708.1, from coordinate 34,124 downwards.
CTCTCTCAGCATGAAGCAGGGTCACCGACGGCCGGAGAAGGGCCAGCTCCCAGCCCTGCAGCCGAAGACGGTAACATCCACCCCCTACAAGAGTGTCTTCTCACCCAACGCGCTCTCCAATCGCAATGGCAGCCTGTCTTATGACAGTCTGCTCAACCCCAGCATCTCCCCAGCCACTGCCAGTGAGTGCATGGCCCATCGTGGTATGCCCTCCATGGGGTTCCACTCGCCCTACCTGCCCACCAAAATGTGCCACATCCGGGAACCTGAAATGCAGAGGCAGCAGGTCACCCCCACCTACAGTCCAGTGATGCCACCCGGGGGTGTGGGCAGGCAATCCCCTCACCCAAGGGACAGGGACACATCCCCAGTGCGCTACGACAACCTCTCCCAGACCATCATGGCCTCCATCCAGGAGCGAAAGGAGATAGAGGAGCGGGAGAAACGGCAGATACTGCATGGGCGCTCGCAGACCCACACCTATGCCCAGGACTCTGGTGTTTTTGATGGGGGTTATGGCCTACCCCCCAATGCTTGCTACCCAGATGGGCCTCGTGGCCATAGCTCCAGAGGCCCAACACCCCCGGCCTATGGGGGCTCCAGGGACAACCTGATGGGGGTTGGGCTGGTGAGCTATGGGCAACGAACCCCTGTGTTGCGCCATGCTGGCTCCACGCTGGGCCGTGCCCCTAGGACTTCATCCACCTCCCTGCACACAGATCACAGTAGCAACAACAGCAGCCACAGCAGGGCCACTGGCCCAGAGGGCTCCTGTCGCTCCCCTGTTCACCAATCCTACTCCCCTTCTATGCCCCGATCCCCCTCCTACTCCCACCAAAAACTCTCCTACATCAGTGCCCATGAGAGGACAGACTCACCTCGTCTAGGGAGCCCAAGGTATGAATCTTAATGTTACCCCCTATGGGACTGCATGCATTGCACTGAGCCAGTGGGGACTAGTATTCCCACTGGAAATCCTGCTCCTTCTGCTGGACACAGCCAGCAATTCATGGGCACTAGTGTACTAGTCCTAACTGAGACAACGTGTAGCATTTGTATATAGAATTTGTCCAACTGTTCTGTTCATTTATTCATATTAAGTACTGTCTGGTGTGAATTCTTACATGTACTCTTCTTTGCCTTTCTAGTAAAATATAAATTTTTGTATTATTTCACAAATATCAGATGAATAAAGTTGTGTGACTCCTCATTTCTTCTTCTTTTGCATGCTTTTCATCTACTCGTCTAACATTTCCAAGCCTTTTGCTTCACTAACAAGTACACTTTCAAGTAATCGTCCATATTTCTATTCTGTTTTTGTCATTAAAAAACAGTCGTGCTCAAGACAACTAATCTGCATGCTGCCACAAATATCTTGAATATCTTTGGCTCTTTGTGTTGAATCAATTTCTGTGTTCTTCTCTTTCCACTCAGAGAGGCCATGAAAGTTAATGGGCAGATGGACTGCCACCCCAGTGCCCAGGGTGCCACCATCAGCCCCACTCGCCACAGTAACGTAAAAAAGGTGACAGGTGTAGGAGGCACCACATATGAGATATCGGTGTGAGCAGGGACACAGCATCCATCTCCAACGACCATCCTGCTACAAAGAGATTCTCTCCTCTCTGTTATTTTTGTGAAGTCTATGATGGTCTAACAGGGGCACATAGCACTCCCTGTTTTGGAGTTATTGTCCAATCAGAGGATCTGTCTGCTCCTGTGTGGGTCTGCCTAGCCAAATGCCTGTGTGTTTATACCGGAGGGGTTGGCTGTCAGTTGATACCGCTCCAGGCTTTATGTGTGAGAAGTGTCTTGTCGTAAACATTTTGTGGCTCAACATCTTGGTCGTAAGAGTGGACCGTAAAACAGATTGTTATTGTTATTACTGTTGTCTCGCAGCTGTGTTCATGAAGCGTACTTTGTTCCAAATGTCACACACAAACTCTGCTCCAGCAAGCACTGAAGGCTGAACAAAAACTACACATGAATAAAACAGACATCCTCACCATGGACCTCTGTGAGAAAACTAACGTCCTTTCCGAGTCAGCTGACCTCAAGAAGTCAAGGTGCTTCATATTAACTTGTACTGTTCCCATCATCTCCAGCATGTATGGTGTATATAAAGAGTAGAGTTTTGAGAAGTGATGGAGGACAGCACCAGCTGCAACTGCAGGCAACACAAATAAGTCAAATGAGAAGCTGGGAAAGGGGATATCGAGGTAGGAAATTCATTCTATCGTGTCTGGTGGTTGCATTCCAAATTCATTGAGAAAGGCTTGCTTTGAATTAAAAGTAAAATAAACTCATTCAATAAACTCCTTCTCTGTCAAAAAGAAAGTTCTCAGGAATGAATGCAACCAGCAGAGATGCTAGTTGATATTAATTCATACAATTTGAATGTCTCCGGCAGATTTATCGGGCTCGAGTATAGCTTAGCCCCCTTTATTCCTCTCACGAAGGTGCACTATATCATCATAGGCTTGTTTGTTTCAGCGAAGTCCAATTAGGTTGATTTTGGATTTTTTCTTTTTTGTTCAATTGGTCTGTAAGATCAGAATACCTCATACCAACGGTTCCCACCAAGATCAGAATGAGTCCAGCCTTGCACAACCAAAACAACTTTTCTCATTGTTTAGTCTAAAAAAAAGAATTGTTTAGTAAGTTGTTTGTGTAATTATCATAGGGATGGAAAGGTACAGAGAAACAAGCCATTGTCCCAAGTAGTCAAATGAAGTTAGTCACCCATTCATTATTCTGTAGTTTTTTTTAAATCAGTTTGTTTCCTTTTATATACTCAACCTTCCTTTTTTATACAGATAAGCCTGGAATTGATATTTTGTTTTGAGTGGAGTTCTTTGTTGATAAATTATAAATTCAGTGAATATACTGTATAAGATCATGATAAAGGGTAAAATCCATAAAGTAAATATAGCTTGTTCTACCTTGCAGTGTAAAAAAAATTATGATGAAATGTAAGTACAAGATATGATTTGAGGAAGTGAAATATTAAGTCACAATCTTTTGACTAGTGAACAACCACATTATCCACATTGAATTGCCAATATGTGCTGTACACAAGTTAAGGATTGGGCTTTAGAAGCTGCCTTTAGATTTCAATGCCAAAACCCCTTAATTTCTCAAACGGTTACGGGTGACTTCATGAAGACTGGAAAAGTCAAATCAATCAATTTGCAACAGCTGGCGGGCACAGCTCCAGTATTACCCACCACTCGAGACTTATTTTGCTATTTTGTAATTGAAAATCCTCCCAATTTGTATTAGATTTGACCATAAAAATGAACTTATATCTAAGTGGAAGGTTTTTATTTATATTTTCCAACTGAATATTAAAAAAACATGTCAGAATTTACATAAATGTGAAGTGGTAGATTTGGTCCAATGACATGTGCATGAAGAAGAAACCATTGTTGCCTTTTGAGAGGGGAAGCAGCTACACAACGAAATGTGGCTAGTTCAAACACTTGTACGCTATGGGACAATGAAATACCATTGGTGTTTTATATTGAGCAGCAAATGGCAGGAGTGACACACAGTGAAAACTCAAGACTGGGTAAACTTTAAAATGTTAATAGAAAGTTCAGAAAGAAAGGCCAATGTACAAGCTAATAAATCATCTTGCTTTATTATGAAATTACATTAGTTTTGAAGGATTTGTTTTCTGCCCGTTTCTGATATTTATAGATTTTTCTCCACAGATAAGAGTGTAAAGGCCGGTAGCTGTGGTTGGACAACCTTCTGGCTAGTATGGTCTCCGTTTTAAGGTCTAAACCAGTTACAGTGCTTTGGGAACTGTTTCAATGGTCGAAAGGAGCTATACAAGTAAAAGTCCATTTACCATCCATTTACCCAGCTGCCTTAGCATGAGCACAGTAGTATTTCTGAATTGTTAAAAACCAATTCTTTTGGAAGGCTGTAGAATACAAGGCTACCTTTTTTTGGCCAATTTGATGGGTAAAAGTGGATCAGCTAAGTGGAACATAGTGAAATACTTGAATAGACTCTTAGCTGCTAACTTGCCTGAAAATACCCATTTACATGACTTTCATACCCGTTTTGACCACATCAAAATACTATCGATGTCATTCCTCTCTAAGATGACTGCCATTAGTCCAATACTTTTTTTTAATAGGATGGACATCACTGCAGGTCAGGGACCATTCCTGGCATTCAGTAATGAATCTGTTTCATCAGCCGCAAGCTGATTGTTTTCTGAAACTCAAACAGAAAGTTAAATACGTACGTATTAAAATACAGAATATACTATAAATGCACATGCGTTCCTATTTTTGTGAAGAAATATTTCCTGATGACCTGAGCAGAGTAAATAAAGTTTCCAACTCTTTGAAGGAATGAGATTGATTCTTGTTAAAGTGAATAAAATGTGGAACACCTGCACCTTGATATCAAGTTCATTCTTTCTTTAGGCCACAGCTGCATTATTTTGTCAAAATTATAGCCAAACCTCAAACCAGGATTGGTAGTTTGCATATAACCAGTCACGTGATCTTGTCTCAACTACCCGTACAACCCTCAACACAAGCTGAGCAGTATTATATAACTGCATTTCATCATTAGCTAACTCAGGAAACATGTCACTATTATATGAATGCAAACGTGGTCTTTGACAGCTTTTATTCGAAGGTGGAGGAAACATTTCAACTCATTTGAGCACAAATGAAAAGCAACATTTCATCCATATACATGTATTTACAGATGCACTGGCACTTAGATGCGCTTTAGAGGCAAGGTTAAGAACTCAATTAGTGGAAAAAAGGAGAGGGTGGTGAGCACACAGATGAGACAGGGCACACTCTGTTACATATACTCTACATGCTTAAAGTCTGGGAATGTTATGATCTAAAAAATAGAAACTTTCCAGGTGAGGAACTTCACTCATAGCTGGCTGCACAAAACTAATGAACCGTTGACTTTGGACTTAATCGTTTTCAGATATTTAAAACAGAAAAGGGGAAAAAAAAAACAACTATGTTTAGCTAAGTGCATCTGATCTCTTTTCAGTCATCAGTGGACACTGATCTGCAAGCATGCATCTGATGCCCCTGAACTGTCTGGAGTGGATTCCTCTTCTAGTCAGTTCCCAGCAGAAGCGATGAAAGAAGGAACCAAGAAAAAACTAGTTCTACAAGGCATCCACTGAGAAGTCTTCACCTTGCTATTTCTGACAGTGGAAGCATGAACAGTGTAAAAAGGCCCACAAGAGGTGCATCCATGATCAGATCAGGTTATGGGATTTTATATTTATAATGCACCTCCATAATGCCTGGTCCCTGACCCTGTGCTGCTAACAAGCAGGCTACATTATCCTCTCCCCCTACAAACAAACTCTGCTTCAGACTAACGAAACAAAAAAATACCCCAATGTGGGAATTATCACTATCACAAGCCTCTTTTCATAGTTTGTCAAAGGTATCATTGAATTGTAGATGACAGGATGGAAAGTGTGGCATTCCATGGTGCAGAGGGAAAGGGCTTCTTTATTTTTCTCATTAATTCACTATCTTGTACCCCCCCCCATGGCATCAAGGGCAAGTGATCTTGAGGCAAAACAGATAAAATAAAAAAACAAAACAAAAAAAAAACCAACTAATAATATGCAAGTGTCCAAATTCAGTTCATTTAGAGTCTATTGTAGAAAAAGAGGAAAAACTGAAATTGAAGATCAGCAAAGTAAGTTCTTGGTTTTCAATTCTCCTCTGCCTTCACCTCGTTTTTCTCATCTTCTTTCTTCTCAGTCTTTTTGTCCTCTTCATTCTTTCCTTCTGAAGCCTTGTCTTTTACAGAGAGTTCCTCCAGCTTCTCTGCCACTTTGTTTGCACTATCAGTGTTACCTGTGGCAAACAAAAAATTACAGTCAACTACAAAGATACAAAAGATTAAACATAACTCAGTTTGTCTTTAGAGAAAACATTCCTGCCATTTTCACTTTACATCTCAGCTGATTATCTTAAGAATATTCCACCTCTTCATACAACTACTATATTTATGATTTTAGGTGGACCATGTGACCTTTATGCTATTGTGGCCATATAATGACAACATTTGAAGTCTAATGCAGGGTATATATATGCAGGAATCCTGAAGTTAAAATTCCAGACCTTTTAAGACCGCTTCAACATATTTTAAGAAGGCAATACATTTGAGATTACAAAACAGTCTTAAATAAAGTAGTGACTGACCCAATGCAAGGTTTATTAAAAGTAATAGTCACATACTCTCACATTAAGACATTTTCATTAACAAACATTTCCATTTGGCCTAAGAAATACAACATTGGTCTTAAATTATATTAAATCAAGTAGGCCTAGACTCTTGTGTTCCAAAAATGAATACCCATTAATACCAAATAAGGTGCTTTAATATTTTTCAAGGACCTTAATTTTTGCTAAACTGATTTAATACCATCCAATACTTTTTAAGACCCCCTCTGCAATGTAGCAGAATGTACCGACACCAGCCTTTTAGAAAGCCAGCTACGGGTTACATTCTGCATGGTCATGTAGCAGACAGAAAAAGTCCCAGGCTGGAGAGAGCAGCAAAGAACAGAGTGTGTCTGCAATCCCTACTTTAATTAAAAAAAAAAGATCTCAATACACACCTCAGTATAACGGTGTGTTTGGGGCTCTGAAAATAACGAATATTGCCACAACTCCTAGTTAACCAATGCATATTTTAAGTAACTTGTGAAAAAAACACATTTGACAAAAAACATGTAATCGCACCGGTATCTCATCCAACTCAGAAAATGTCTAAAGTTCCACGTACCTGTTCCCTCTAGATTTTTTTTTACCTCCTCCTTGCACTCATCAAACTTAACCTTGAACTTCTGAGCATCTGTAAACAGAACAGAGTTGTATATAAAAAACATTATATACACATCACCGTGCTTTTGCATGACGTCTGCTTACTCATTCTGCAGATCATTCTGAAAAATGGAAAAAGAAAATAGCTGCAAGGTGCTGCTACCCAAAGATTAGATGCAGAAAAGGGGCTTCTTATCCACATTAAACACTGGTTTGAGCACCTTTTAAGTGTAATATTGAATTTGATGTATAAATAACTTACTTTCTGCATTTAAAAAGCGTATTGCCAGAAGTTCAGGTTTGGGGCATTCATCAGCATAATCTGCTAGTGTGTTCCACACCCATGCCCTGTCGCTGCCAGCGTTGGGCTTCAGCTCCATTGTAGGTACAACTGTAGTTCACAAGAGAGGGAACAATTCAAAGTTGACACATGAAGGCATGATATATGCAATAGGCTTATACACTGGGATGTTATTAGGGCTGACCCGAATGCGTCGACCGTTGCATAGAAGGCGGGGAGGTATCAGCCACTGTATTCCATCCCCGCCTCCAAAGTGTCAAAAATCAACTTGACATGCTTGCGTTGCTAGTGCGTAGGGAGGGTCAAGCTCGCGCTCATTGCAGCCTTGTGCTTGTAGGACTGCATTTATTCATATGGAGCAGAAACGCCACCTCGTGAGGATGCTTTTCTGTTCGCGGATTCTGTGCGCTCGTATCACATGCACACGCTTCGTTTCTGAAAGTGCATATTTTGAGACCTATAAATGTCATAGCCATGGCAGTAATTTAGAACATTTTAAAGCCGTGTTCGTTTCAATAAATATGGAAATGTATTTAATGCTCACCACCGACTTGAGGCTTTTGCAGTTACACTGAAACATTTAAATATAATGTGGGGTAAAAGATGGTGTGTTGACTGAGCATCTGCAGTGCAAGTACCTATGTGTACATCATAAAACACATGGCTGTTATCAAAAGAGGCCAAAGCTACATATGAATACATGTCAGCATGTACAGGTATGCTTTAAATACCACTGTGTATACACAACATTTTACTATACCACACAGTGAAGTTTGACATTTGTTTTGGAAAAAGCTCATTTTAAGTTGTACCATAAGTTAATGTTTTTCCTCTTCTTTTTTGGTATAGAATATAATTTAAAACAGTAATCAGATTAGATTCGTCAACTTGACTCACTGTGATGATTGGCACAAATCTTCAAGGTTCGATCTCTCCTCATCAGGAGACGGATTGTGGCCCTCTCTTTGTGTTTGAGCAGCTTGACATCACCAGTTCCTCTCTCCTTCCACTCTGGTGGGTCATTCTCAGAGGCAAAACGATATAGTTTAGCCCGCCTGGGAAATCAATGGTATACTTTGTTATCAGAGTGCCACGGCAGGTGAAGACACCAAATGTACCGGCTTACCAAAGTCCCACGCTGGCCAGGAATATGTAAATAAGATCACAACACAAACAACGAGTGAACAAAACAAACAAAAAGAATATTAAAGCAACTTACATCTTAAAGAGTTCTTCCTCATCCTCTTCTAATGTCTTCACATCCTGCTCAGGAAGGGACACGATGGGTTCAAAGTGGGGATCATGATTAGAGTCCTCTGTGCTATCTGCAGTGGTGTCGTGGTCTTCCTGGTCCTAAATGGAGAAGCAGTTGAGTTAACGCAAAGCAAAAATGTCCACTTATTCGTTTCAGACATTCAGAGTAAACTAATTAGGCATGTGGTATGGGTCAGTGTTATTCTTGAAAACTCACTGGAAGAAACAACAGTCTGACAACAAACTAACAGGCCATGAATGGTTCAATGGAGGGATTTAAGAGCTCATGGGTTAAGTATAGCTTTTGTAGGAGGAACTGGCAAAGCCTTTAGTAAATCACAGTTGCTGAGCCAAGCACCTTTAACTCTATTTGGGGTTGCATGTTCTCACGTTGATGTGTGTGCGATTAAATGTACATTACTTACATTAATATGGCATGGAGATACTAATTCTACATATAAAATAATACCGACGACAAAGATGGCTATACATAAAAAAAGTGTGCACGTTTATGACCTATGCCGTGTAATTTACCAGATACGAAACTGAGCACACGGAGACTTTCCTTTCGTTTAGCAAACCTACTTCTAGCCGGAAACTTCTCACGGACTTTTACCATTTAGCGGCATAGCAGGTTAGCTTCAACCAAATGTAACGCTGAAGTCTTAGCTAGTAAGCTAACACAACTGCTACTCATGTTAAAAATAACGCAACAACGCCAAATTTAACTGAATATGATCACTAGTTTTAATGACTTGGTGGATATATTCAACGCCTGGGTTTGTCGCAGATGCAATTTACTTAATTATATTAATGTTAAGGTTTTCAACTTTGTTTTTCTAAAAAAAAAAAACTCATTGTGAAGTTGCCTAGCTAACGTTAGTTAACGAGGCCTTTCACTGGCAGGCTAGTCAAGAGCTAACTTAACATTCATCGTTTGGCGTTTCGGACCACGGTGTATGTCGCTAACTAATATCATAAGTCATTTGACAGGCACCTGGGTGACATGATTTTTTTTGGCCAACTGGCACGACACGCAATGTAGCCGTGTTACTGTGAACTGCTCGATAATACGCAGTCACTGTCTCCAGCGCCCCGCTATTAATGCTAACATTAGCCAACTAATGTTAGCAACTGTTGTGCTTGGCAGACAAAGACAAGACAGCTAACCCCGTTGTCTTTGGCCAGCTGGTTACATGCATATTGTAAAAGACTCTGTTCAAATGACTGACGACTGCAATACCTTTAGTTCAATCAGTGTTGTGCCCATTTCCTTTGTAAGCAGCTATGGATCATAGTATGAGGCTAATGTTAACATGCTGACTGGCTGCACACTTCGGAGTACTTTTCAGCTCGTCAACATTAACTCCGAGGAAACGCGTATGAGTAAAATATCTTAAACTGGACACGTTGGACATTTCTAGTTGTGTGTCAGAAGGTTCTTGAGCATCGTATAGCCTTGAAAACGTGCCAATTCGCGTTTCTAGTATCACGAAATACAAAATCATTCTAGGCGATTCTGACTCGCAGCTTCCTTTCCAAACTTTGACGAATTATGACATTTAAAATACCACGTTTGTCACAAAATTCCGATTTAAAAGCAAACAGATGGCCATAGATGGCCTAAATGCGTGGCCTCACCTTCGGATCTGCCATATTAATGAAGATGTTGGTAGATTATGGAAGTAGTTTGATAGATTCAAATCCAAGGCTGGCCGCCGTTTCCCTTCAACTACTCTCACTTCCTGGTACAGCTTTCGCGCGCCGAATTTCCTACGTATGCCCGCGCCCACATTGTGGCAGCGCACGCACCTCCTCTCTAGTCTTTCGGACTGCCAGTATTAATAACAGTTGACAACATGCTGTTTCTATCAGTTGATAACTAATAGAAAAAAATGTTACTGTAGCTACTGCAAAAAAAAACAACAACAACAATACATGGCCTTTATATGTTGAAATGTGAAATCGGTGTGCGACATTTTATGACCACGTCCATCACTAAAGAGAAGACAAGTCAAAGTGGATCACCATAGTCAATATGCATGTATTGCATATGCGCCGACTAAGCACAGATTCATTAGGTAAAATGCAACATCTGAGCACAGTAATAACGGCCTTCAACTAGATTTGAACTCGCATTGTAACAATGCAGACGTCGCCTTGTGGCCACCTGTCATTTCACTTTGTAAATACGTGTATACAATGTACATTATAAAGTAGCCAGAGGGCCTTTATCAAAATATGGGGAATGAAACGAAATGGACATATGACGCACGAGCCCTAAAATGACGACTGCCACTTTAAAAATGTTCAGAGTTCACCGCTGCACGTGGTTAAATCAACATGGCTGCGCCCTGCACAGTTTTACTGAGTAGTGGAATTGAAAGTAAAGTGTAAAGGAGGTAAGCATATGAAAAAGGTTATCTGGTCCTCCATTGAATGTGACGGTGTCTAACGCTTAATACGATAAGGAACTCTAAACGGTCAGATATTGAAATAGATCGTTTTGTCTAAACAGGAAAGACGCAATTTTAGCGAATGTTAATCGCTACATCCGTCTGTCGGTAACGTTACATGCCTCCGTGTACAGCACAAGAAAAGAAAAGTCTTTACTGTGACAAATAGCTACAACCCAAGTCCTTGCATGCATTGACATGTAGCTGTTTTAAAACTGAAACGCGCTGCTTTATTTTCGCCGTTACATCTACATTTTGAAGTTAATTGTAAAGACTATTAACGTTACAATGTGTCCTAGACCAAACCTGATATTTATTTAGATATTCGTTTAATTGTAAAAAAAAAAAAAGTCGTTAAAAAAAAGACAAGCAACCAAAAACTAGTGTCTGACAACGTTGACAAGACTATCATAACATTTTGTATGCATGTTTTGTCATTTTAAATATAACATAAGTATCAGTCTGGTAATTGGATTGTTAATTTTACCCCCCCAACAGAGTGATGGCAGATGTTGGTGGCAGCTCGGTGGCTGATACTCCACCCTCAAAGGAGGAGAGGCCCGATGACCTCCCCCAGGACCCCAACAGCGATGATGTAAAGTCTGATGCCAAAGCTGAGGGGGAGAACGAGGCAGCCTCTGACCCTAGCATGTACCCCTACATCAAAGAGGACCTCTTCACATCTGAGATCTACAAGGTGGAGATCAGGAATCTACCCAAGTTCATTGGCTTCAATGACCTGAAGAAGTTCCTGGCCAAACACAGCCTCAACCCGCACAAAATCAAGCTGTTCGGCAAGCAGACGTTTGCTTTCGTCACCTTTAAGAATGAGGAAGAGCGGGACAAGGCCATGAAGATGGTTCATGGCATGCAGTGGAAGGGCCAGGTGCTAAGCGTCAGGCTGGCCAAACCCAAAGCAGACCCCATCCTGAGGAAGAGGAAGCAGCAGGAGGAGGGAGAGGGCGCAGGAGGGCAGCCCCCATCCAAGCGAATGGAGGGGGACGAGGGAGAGGAGCCGCTCAGTGTCCAGATAGCCAATGTGGTGACTCCTCTGTGGAATGTGCCTTATGAGGAGCAGCTAAGGAGGAAGGAGCAGGAGGTGGTGGGGGTCCTGCAGCGGCTGGCCAAGTAAGTGGCGTCATTTATGTAGAGTCTGATACATGTGGTGCCCATAGCAGGTCTTCAGTAACGACACTAGATTCTGACCAAATATATATTATTGAAGGTCAACACTGTATTTATGGAGGCTCCTGACAGCCCCAGTATTCTGTGTCCAGATTGAGTACCGTTTGGTTTTACCATCTTTTATTCTTATCATTGTAGAAAACCTATTTACATTAAACCTCTCTCCACAAAAGGTAATGGTTAATATTTTACAGACTGACTGCAAAAACATTGTGGGGGGGGAAGTTTGTGTCTTTATGGACATTTTGCAACAGATAACATGCATCAATACGACACTGTTTCTTCTTCAGAGAGATTGGCAGCACCAACAAAGCCATGTTGCCGTGGCTATTTGCACAGAAAGGGAAATACAACAAAATGTGTTGTCCTCTGGAAGCAATCCGACCTTCTCCCACACAGGTATATTTCAGTATCACCACATTTATAAGGTACAATAACCATTGTTCTATGTTTCATAAGGCTTCAGATTGAAGTTAAAAAAAGTCTGTTGTTTAACACCTTATGATTCAGTAGTGTCTAATATTCCCCTAATCCTGTTCATTTTTCTCTACCTGTATCATGGCAGACGGAGTACAGAAACAAGTGCGAGTTCCTCATCTCAGTGGGTGCAGATGGCGAGGATAAGACCATTGGTTTCCGCCTGGGGAAATACAAAGATGGCTCCTGTGCTGTGGTGGGGCCGGCTGAGACACGCCATGTCTCAGCCGAGGCCAAGAGAGTGGTCAGCGAGTTTCAGAAATTCATCAGGTATTATTACATGGTCATGATGGTCTATACATATAGAGATGGTTTAGAGTTGCTCTATATTAACTAGTGCTATGAGATAACTCTGTTATGATACAGCGCTATATAAATTAATTGAATTGAAATGGTCCACAGCAAGGACATGGAAAACAGTCATACTATCACATAGAGAATTGTTTTTAGGGTTTCACAGACATGAGACTTAGGTTTTCACTAGCCATTGTGTTAATTAGATTTGCATCTGAGCCTAATCTGAACCTAGAACACTAAAATAGTTGTTTAAAAATGCCTTCTCTCTCTCACACACACACACACCTACACTGTTGCATTTTTTTTAATATACAGTTAGGTCCATAAGTATGTGGACAGTGACACTTTTTTTTGTACTTCGGGCCTCTGAAAATCGGGGGGGGCGGGGGGGCGCTATGTGCAAAAATGGCTGTAATTCCTAAACGGAAAATGTGATAAACCCCATGAATTAAAGCTGAAAGTCTATTCTTCAATCACATGTTGATTGCTTGATTCGTTTAAAATCCATTGTGATGGCAGAGGCAAAAGTACAAAACTTGAGTCACTGTCCAAATACTTATGTACCTAACTGTAGCTATTATTTTACATACAGGACAACGCCATACTGTGTTTACAGTCCTGAAACATATGAAGGACACTGGAAGCAGCTGACTGTACGGACTACCAGGACAAAACAAGCCATGGTTGTAGTGTCCTTCAACCCACAGGTGAGAGAAAGTTCCTCTTTACAAGAATCACACACATTGTTAGGTTACTCCTTTTTGATCTCTTTTTGTTTAATGACTCCCTAGAAACTTGAAGAGGAGGACGTCGGTGCATTGAAGAGCTCCATGAGGAAGTACTTTTCAGAAGGAGAGGGGAAGGACAGCGGAGTCACCTCCCTTTACTTTGTTAGAGAGGGTCAAAGGTAAGCACAAATCGAGACGCTCCGTGAGTCATGATGCAAAAAATAAATAGATAAAAATACAATAAAATGTTTGTGGTTTTGGCTTCCAAGGACTTCTCCTAATGCGGAGGACTTGCCCTGTGAGCTGGTGGCTGGAGAGGGCTGCATTCATGAAGAGCTCCTGGGTCTAAAGTTCAGAATATCTCCTCATTCCTTCTTCCAGGTAAGAAAGATTGACCACTAAAGACTTCCACAACCGCATGCGTTTTTCCAGCAAAATCACACAATTTAATTCAGTCATTCACCCTAACACCTGTGAGCTGTGTATTGTATTTTACAACCCACAAATACACGATGGGTTCCAGCCTCCATACACACATTGTGCCAGTGTTAAGTGCATCTTGTGTTACCTGGCAGGTGAATACAGGGGCTGCAGAGGTGCTGTACTCTGCTGTAGGGGAATGGGCCAAGCTGGATCAGGACAGCACAGTACTGGATGTGTGCTGTGGGACAGGAACCATCGGCATCTCGCTGGCTAAGGTGACATTAGTTTTATGTAGCACTGAAGCGCATGTCGCGTTTGTAATCTTTTTCATGTATATGTCTGTTGTGTTGCGTACTTTTAAGATTGACTTAAGATGATTTTTGAAAAGCAGCAGAGAATAATACCACACTTGCATTACATTCCAATCATAACTTCGTATTCCTGAAATGTATATTTGGAATTGCTGTGTCAGGGTTTATGCCATTATTGGTGAAGGGACATAACATGTTTGCAAAGGAAACCCATTTTTAGAAATGTTATATTCCCTCTTGGATGAAAATGGAAGTTTGGGCAGGTTTTGACTTTTTGTCTTTTTTTGACTTTTGTCTCTAGAGGGTAAAGAAGGTGATTGGGATCGAGCTGTGCCAGGAAGCAGTGGAGGATGCCAAAGTTAATGCAAAGCTCAATGGTAAGAGACCAGATCACTACCATCAGTGATTTGTGTATGAAATTATGTAGGACTGACCGTAATGACAGGATTTAAGGTAAATGTCATTTTGTAGTTGTCTTGTCGTGACAATTTTTCCAAACCTATTGTAGAAATGAGTCTTCAGTGTTTCACAGTCAATGTTGTTAGTGTCAACTCAATGTTTTGTTTTTTACACATTTTCCGTTTGTCTGTATTTGCAGGTCTAAGTAATGTCGAGTTTCACTGTGGAAAAGCTGAGGATGTGTTCCCCAACATTCTCAATGCTCTAGTTTCCCCCAACATCACGGCCATTGTGGATCCGCCGAGAGCAGGCCTACGTGAGTTAACTGCTAAAACATGAAAATGAATTTCACTCATTTCAAGATCTGTCATATACTGTACAGCGTTAGGAGTTCTTGTCTTCATTAATCAGATTCCAAGGTGATACTAGCCATCAGGAGGGCAGAGCATCTGAAGAGGCTGGTTTATGTGGCATGCAATGCTAAGGCAGCCATGAACAACTTCATAGAGTGAGTCATGCGTTTTTAAAGCGGCAGTTAAGATTGCAATACCAATATCATTTTTATGACAGCCAATTGTATATAATGGTAAATCTAATGTTTTGAATTTTGTCTTTTAGTCTGTGCAGAGCGCCGTCTAATAGAGTTCATGGGGCCCCGTTCCGTCCGGTGCGAGCCATGGCTGTGGATCTGTTCCCTCAGACCATGCATGTTGAGATGCTTCTGCTGCTGGAGAGAGTGGACTACGACACCCAAAAGCAGCAGACCAGCAGCACTCAGGAAGAGAAAGGGTCTTATCCTTAGAAACAGTTTAATAGGTAGCGTGGTATTTCCATACTAAAAATGTATGCACTCATGCGCCAAGGAAAGAAATTATTACATTAGCATTCATTCTTCTATTTGTTTAAAAGTATCAGGCCTTATAGTTTTAACTGTAAAGGGTAAGTTAACCTAAATAGCATAATTTACCACTCACCCATGTCAAGTACTTTATTCCATAATGCAATATTAATGTGCTTCAAATAAACTTATGCGTTTTAGTTTAACTAGTCAGCTGTTCATTTAAATTAAGTTACTTTGAGCTATGTCTTAGGACCACAAAGCTACCTACATTTTAAGTTTTATGAAGCTGATGCCTTGTACTGTTAAGGATAGTGCTGCACAAGCAGGTAGTATGGAGTAAGAAGCTTTACCTATTAAAGTACCACCTCAGTTTGAACTTCCTCTAGTTTCATCATTCGGTGAGCCTGGTTCTGATCGAGGTTTCTGCCTGTTAAGAGGGAGTTTTTCTCGCCACTGTCGCATAGTGCTGCTCATGGTGAGAATTGTTGGGGCTCTGTACATAGTTGGTCTAGACCTGCTCTATATGGATAGAGTGCTATGAGAACTTCTATGGCACTATATAGATACATTGAAATAAAACAAAGCCCTTTTAGTCATTAGGCAAGACATTTTATTTTGCATAACAAATCACTGAAGTCATGGAGCTCAGGTTGCAATACATACGATTTTCTAGGCAGCGACATCTCAAACAATTCATTGGTACAACTCAACAGCACACAGTTCTCTTCTCACACTGACACTTGGCAAGAAACACACAGAGGGGAAAGCACATTCTTAAGCAATCTACAATACCACAACAGCTTTGTGTTTCAACTGTGACATGTCCTTGTAGAAAAACCATGGGCCAAATACTTTACAATGAATGCACCGCAGTTTCTATTTTGTTCCAGCGAGTAAAGCGTCTATTTACCTGTTAAATGATTCTACTGTACAGTATGCAGCAACAGTATTCTATAAAATGCATAAGACTGTATGTAAGCTTTGGTATACACAATCAGCTGTGTTGGACTAAATGACTTAATCGCATTTTGTTCACGTCAGTGTGCAAATTACATTTTGCAAGGCTGCCTTTTGAAAAATGTATTCTACTTGTGGTCAGAAAATATCAATTGTCACAATGATGGCAAACTTGCAGATGATATATGCAATTCATTAAGACGAAGTCTTAAAAAAAAAGAAATCGGCACATGCAGTACCTGACGTTTCACAGGCTGTCTTCATTAAAATACCAACTGGCTAAAGAATAAATGCTTCAAGTAAAGAGGGCTTGGTCTTTCCACTTCCTGTTGAAGGGTGTTTTAGGTCCAATGTACTGTATATACTCTGAGCCCTTCCTGAAATGGATTAACTAAGGCAACATGTAGCCAACGTGATTTATTTATTTATTATTTTTTTTAAGGACACCAAAAATTAAAAGCTTCTGAAATGTACCATGTGGTTAGTTGGTGTGCATGGCATTAGTACTTAAAGATCTAGCAAGAACTAAGAGCATAAAATAAATGATCCTGTACCTTAACCATTACAGTACTCTGTGGCCCTATGCTTAGGCTTACTGCAGTGTTGGCATTGGGACAGGATGTCAGTTTCTTGATTTGCCAAAAAGGCAACAAGTCCCTCCAAATACAAATTGCCACCCCAAATATCTCAAAAGCAGTTCTTCCTGCACCAACAGCGTGATCATTCAACAAAAATGGACAGGACACAAGTGCATAATAGTTTTGAATAGTGATCACTTCACAACGCATGTTTTTTTGTTTTTAAAATCGTGCAAACCAAAGACAGCAGGTGTCCATTCTGAGGAAAAAACAAACGGCATATTTTGTATTCATCACCCATAACATCAACCATTAAAATACCCAACAAACAAGTAGCTTTGTTTCCCAATTAAATGAATGGTATAAATACACAATTAGTAGTCCCTTTCAAATACTAAGCACAAACAAAACTAATAGGTGCTGGTACTCTAACATTACAGCTGTTGAAAACAACACTTCAAAAACAAAACCAACAGATGTAGTGGCCTTTTGCGGTCAAAGAAGCATGCATTTTTATTTTGATGTGGTTCATATGCTATCAAGTCATGTTAACTTCACTGCAGCCTGGGTGATTTTTTTCCGTTTTCCTAGTGCCATACCGAGGATGCATCTAGAGAGGTAGACGATATTTGCTCTACTGTCTGTTAGTGCATTTAGTCCTACCCTTCCTCCTACCAGCTGAACCAATAAAATGTGGGCGAAGGAAGCGAGCAGTTCTACTGGCCTGGTCAATGTGTAACTATATTGCCATTAGATCTCAAGTGAATGCATAATTAAGTGATGGATGGTGGTGTGTGATCTGACAGTGATGGGGTTTCAGTGCCGTGGTTCACCAGTGATTCCGAGACTTAAACGTCAACAGTGCAGAGGGGCTCGCTCCCTGGCTGGGCAGACTCCATTATGGTCATCTTGGGTTTCTTCCTTGTTTCCTCCTGGTACAGAAATACAATAAAGTAACCATGATATGAGGAGTTCATTCACACAAATGGTGCAATGGCAATGTCATTTTGCCAATTGGAGACTGACAGCGACTTAAGTCAAGACGTGTGTGAAAACGCACCCGTCTCTTAAGCCTCAAGCATCAAGTGTAGCTGCAATACAGCATCCCATCCCCACTTAATAAGACCCTGTATATTTCCTGTTTGCCCAAATTAAATTCTGGGCTTCAGTTCGATCTAAACTGTCACCATGTCTATTCTTCAATGAGCTCTCAACATCATTTCTGATGTACCTTGGCAAGAGAAGACGGGATGAACAGGTGTCAAAAGTAAACAGCCCTAAATGTCAGACAGGACGTCCTACACAAAATAAAGGTTCAGAAGACATTTTGACATGTCGCAGAAGGAAAAACAGGTAGAAATCAGGAAATTATTGATGGCTGAGAGAGTTTCAAGCTCCCGATATTGCGCATGCTACCTCACTGGAACACGAATATAACCGAGCCATCATTATTGTTATACGTTTTGGGCTTTTACTACACTTTCTTTCATATTTGAAAACAAATACAATTGGAAATCTAAATACCGACTTATAAATCAGAATGTTAGAATTGAGGTTGTGGAAGATGGGATTAATGTTTAACACTTTGGAATTAAAATTATATTAAAAGGTACGCTACACAACAAGAAACAATTCTCACCCTCTGCGTGGCGAGTTTCCTCATTTCTTCTTGCAGTTTGTTCAAGATATGAAGGTTTGGCTTGTTCTTTTTGGCATACTGCTGGAGCTCAATCACACTCTTGTCAGAGTTCTCCTGCAAAAGATCAGTCGTTTTAAAGGTCATGGAAACGTGCTTGTTCTCTGATGTGGCAGGTAGTAAACTTAACCCAATGTGTGAGCAACATGCCGATGGCCTGATCATTACTGACTCAGAGCTGCAAGTTACTACAGTAAGAGGGTTTTATGCTGAAAGACATTTTAATTACTTTTAGGGCTCAACTGTTGACTTCAATGTGTGTGTTGGCAAGCAGCACTATGTGGGCTGGAAAACAAGGTTCACACAATCTCCTCATAAACCAGAATTCCTCTTAAGATACTTGACATCAGATATTTAATATTTACTGTAAATAAAGCTCAACACAAAACAGAAAGAAATAAAACCAAACTTTTCCATGACCACAGAAGCTTTACACTAAGTAGTTACCTTTTTGACCATCTTATTGCTCTCTCTGCCGTACATGCGCAGCAGTGAGCCCCAGTTCTTGACATGAGGATGAAGCATCTGCAAGATCTTCTGAGATGCTAGTTGTTTGCCAACTCTCTTGTTCTTGCCTGGTGGCAAATGTACAAAGAAACATCTATGTTACAACTCAGGAAAAAACTTAGTTAGCTTCATGAGGTCAAACAAAACAGACATGCTGATTAAAATAAAAACATGTCTCTCTGGCTCTATACATGGACTGGTTCAGTCTCACCATGTGGGTGGATGAGGATTGCAGTTTACTTACACCAGCCCCGCACAGTGTGCTTCCCACATGTCATCACATATTCACTCTTCTGGTTTTTCCCCGGGATCACCTCAAATTTAATGCTTGTGTCTCCCATCCCATGGTTTCTAAAGGAGAAACCAAACAATACATTTGAAATAAATATCTGCAGCCTGACACTTTGTTGTCCTTGGCAACGGTGAGAGAAGAGGCCATTAAAAGTCAAAGAGCAACAGTGAAAAATGCCATACAGATCGGCATAACAATATAGATAAATCTTAAAACAAATGCACACAACCAACTCTATTGTGCATTGCATCTTACCTTTTAAGGCACTCATGAAGAATCTGATATGGCGAAAGTAGTCCTGCTTTGTTAGTCAGCTCATACACCCTTGAATCTTCTATACTGATATGATTAAAATACTGTGGAGCAGAGTACAGGGAATGTCACCATTGCTGCTTTACATATATTCTAAAGATGCATTCACTTTCAAGGAAAACATATTCGACCTTTGGCAACAAAACTCCTCTTACCTGGCTTTAATGTTAGTGAAACTTGATCTTTAGCTTACTCTAGTCCACTGAAAAAAGGTTCCAGGTTCCACGCAAATAAATAAATGTCAAAAATAGCAAAACAGACGTACCTCCAGTTCGTCGCCCTCAACAGGCTTCTCTTCCGAGGTCTGCTTCACAAAGTCAGGGATGAGGATTTCCAGTGTGGCTCGAGCTGAAGTTTACAAGAAATTAACAGTGAGAGCAGAGCCAGTGACTCATTACAACATGCACATTTATCAGTGCAATGATCTACTGTACATAGGAAGAATTAATATTGTAATATTTATCTGAGAAGGTGACATAAAGAGAACGGAGTCCGTTGTTGAGAGGAAATTAAGTGGGTGGGAGCTGGACTCAAGCATTCTGGCTCCATCAAACTGGTAACGGTAAGAATTTGGTGTTTGTCCGCCGATGAAAACTATTACACATCACATAAATTCCATTCAGTGTCATCAACCTCCAACATGATGTATAAAATACACAAACTATTTCTTCATGAGAAGCCTTTAAACTGATTGACGGTACATTTAAGACAAACTGACAACTGCAACAAAATATTTACTATTATTTCAAAACTCCTCCAGTAGACCTCCACCCATTGACAAGAGTACTGAGCTAACACACTGTATGTTCAGTTGTGACCACCAACCTATCACACTGCTAAGTACTGTAAACAAATAATAAATAAAAAAAATTAAACAAACGTACCAGCTTTATTCTTGGCAAGTTTTTTACTGCTTGCGGTTCCTGTGCCATAAGTTACTCCATCAATAATGACTGATGCTCCAAAGGGTTCACTTGGGTTCTCTGTGGGGCAAACAAATTCACTTTAATTTGATATAAATAGCTTGTAACACCACCACCACATTTGAAACAAACAGTTTTGTGTGCACATGGGCACACACCCACTAACTATGGTGGTGGGGTGGGGGGTGTATATGTGCACTGGGAGGTGACAACAGAATGAATGGAGAAGATTTACATATCACTATATAGTTATTTTCTTAAATAACGATGTATTCCTGATATGGCAAAAATGACCTCAAGACCTTAAAATACCTCAAGGCGCTTACAAAAGAACTTACCACATTCAAAAAAGTTGTAAACAGGTCGAACCTTTAGGACACGTTGCATATATTCATGCAAGATGCAAACTTCAGACTTTCCGTTAGGGTTGATGACAAATTCTGTTAAATAGAAACATTGAAATGCATCAACTACCAATGCACTTGAAAGACAACTTGAACAATTATAGCGTGGATAAGTCATAGTCAGAAATAACACACATGGGCATGAAGGCTTTTTAAAGTTTGCTACACTTGAAGAACAATTTCCACTGTTTTTGCAAAAAAAGATAAATCTGACAATTATTTTAACTACACTACAGAGGAGTCGAGACAAAAAGGGAGAGATCATCCATGCTTTGTTAGCTTGAGAGTTTGTTAGTTCATCATAATACAAACATACAGTATGTCACCCAAATACAAATTAAGTGGCTATGATGTCTTTTAATAGCTTTTAGCCAGAATCATGAGTTTTATCAGGCTATAAAGAGAATATCTGCTAGGATTAATGTATTGTTATATAATTTCATTGGCTACTGATAATGAAAAACAACACCTGCCTGAGTATGAAGTTCAGAGTAAACATCTACATAACTTACCTTTCTTAGTGGGTGCATCTTGGACCGACAGCGTGATGAGTTTCTGGTTGGCAGGCAAGATTGGCCTCTCTGATTCGGCCTGCTTCCTCTTCATGTCTCTGTTGAACTGCCTTCGCTCAGCCCAGGTACGGAACTTCTTCACAGTGACTTGTTCAAAGTCAAAGCATTTTTCCAGGTACAGGCGAAACTCTTCAAGTTCTGAGAGGAGGTTTTATAAAGTAAGATCACTTATTGAAAGACTGCTTGATAAGGAGTTCTTGCAAACACAATCACCTGTCAAAAGTCACAGGCAATGCGCTACGAAAAGCTCTTACCTATGGACTCGTCCTTGCACACTTCCACCTTGGCCTTGACTTGACCCAAGGCTCCTTGGGCAATGTCACAGGGCTGGAACTCTTTACCCTGCACTCTGTGCTCAGTAGTACCCTCTCCATCTGGGCCACCATCAGTCAGACCGGAGGGAGGGGCGTCGTCCTGCTCCTCAGCTGTAGCATCGGACTTGCCTGCCCTCTCTTCCCCATTGGCCTCCTGAGCACGCTTGACTGGAGACTGCTCTACATTAAGTGTCAGTTCCCCATTCAGCTCCCTTTCCTCGTGTTCCTTCATTTTCTTGTAGTGTAGGCAAGGGATGCTGCTGGTTGGAGGGTCATGTTTCTGTATCAAAAAATAAGACCAGGATTGTCAGTTTGATACCATGACTGACTTTAAAAACAAAAGTGAAATATTTCCATGAAATTAAGAAAGGCTAATTCTTCTAAGTTTATGTTTTTTAGTTGTGGGGAAAAAGGAAAATTTCTGTCAAGTGACCTGACTATTTTCACATGAGCACAAGGCCCTTCTAAATTATAATTGATCCCCCAAATTGAAGCAAATATCACATCAAAGTAATATCCACACTAACCTACAACGTCAAACTTCTCATCACCACTTAAGGCCCTGATCAGACAGGACACGATTTTTGCAGTCAGAGACGTCTTTTCCAGTGGTTTTCTATAGGCAGTAAGCGTTTTGCGTGCTGCTCATGAACCCTGGCCATTTTTGCAGGAGTGCTTTGAACGCCTCAAAGTGCCTAAGGTTATCAAAGTTCAACATCACAGCAAAATCAGTTAAGCTAAGGACATATGATTTGGTGGTTGCCTAGCAAAAATGAAAAATACAAAATGTAATATGTACTGTAGGCATCAACAAAAAAAAGAGAGGCAGTTTTGTGCCCCCGTCTGATCAGGGCATATGGGTATTATTTTTTGGAATGGAATGAATAGATAAGAGACTGGAACAGAGCGGAGGCTATCACTGACCAGCACCACAAAGCTCATTATGTCCCAACTGGGAAATACTGTAGCCCACCTAAACTGGTTAACAACAAACCGCTGGCAGGAACAAAACATGTGACTAACAATTCTGTTTAGAGAACTGACAGACATGCACCCAACCAATAATAAGATCAAAACCCCATCAGAAGACTTGATACACTATCAGTGTGGCAAGTTAATTAAGACATCATGGCACCTATGTTGCATCATACCCTTATACTGCCAGTCCCAAGGAAGTACGGTCTGGACCAGGTAACCACCCTGGTCTCTCTGTGCAGGTAGACTGGAATGCCTGAGTTATGGAATGTCATAATCCAACCATCAGGTAGAGGCTCAGTAGGTGGACGCCCCCGACCTGACATAGGGGAAAATCTGAATGTAAATGCATGCCCCAATAACTACAATATTTAAGTTACTATAAGTAGTGAACCTTTCTAATAAATTATTCTTAGATTCTTATTCTGTGTTACAACAAAAGTGATTTTGTGTGACAAGCAGTCGAGAAATGTTCACATTGGGCTATGATATGATACTTTTGAGACACAAAGGTTTACTAGTTCACAAAGGCCATCACTCTGATGAACAGTTAACAGTAGTCAGTGTCAGGAACCATCTCTGTGCAACAGCCCTGACACAAACATGCACTGTACCTGTAAAATTATATGTTCTCATTCTTTAAATAGTTAAACATGTAAATATGAAACAAATGTACACACGGTGTGAATTGTGTCATATCTATGTACCCGTGTATATAAAGCAAGCTGTTACATTAATATTTTATTTCAGCACCCTACAGTATGTACTTTTTTTTATTTATATATCTTGTCATATCTTGTCGAGCTTGTCCTTGTTTTTAGCTGTATGTATTTTTATTTCTGTGTATGTACACTGAACGCAACAAAAAACTGGAGTCAAATTCCTTGTATGTGTACACATACTTAGCCAATAAAGCGGTTTCTGATTAGAATTTCAAACCTCATCAGTTTCATGAGTGCATGCATTACATCTCACCACCTGACCAACAACGCCTTCATATGTCAAAGGTTTTAAATCAGTGTGTGCTTTTGAAATTGCGATACATTTCAGAGCACTACACACAAGAAAGGACGGCTACTTGGTTGTCCATCTTCCAGACCTTATCACTTCTGCTAACCAATTCCCCTGAGACACCATGTACTGTGATATATGTAAAGTAAATACATCTTAACAATGCACACCATGTTAAATACTAAAACCACAATATTATCCTATATTTTGTATCAAATCACTTCAACACGTATGTCACAGATACAATATAGAATATGGTGTTGTGCACCATAGTGAGACCACATTCAATTGTAAGTTCTTTGATAGTACCCAACCCTAAAACAGACAGATCCACCACTCACTCTTCAGGACAGTCTTAATTTTGGTCATCATGGGCTGAACACTGCCTTCATCATCGGAATGATGATCACTGTCCCTGCCACATTTGTCCTCTGCTGGACGCATCTTTTTTGGGACTGGCATGCCCTCCTCCAGCAGTGCATCCACATCATTATCAAACTCCTCCTGGAAGAATAAATGGTTAAGGCCAAGAGAGAAGGATGGGTCACCAGTTTAAGGGAGTTATGAATGCTTCACCTGAGGGAAACATTAACTTTATGCGATGCCATAAAGTGAATAGTGGGTGGAGAAAGAAAAAAAACAAACATAAAAAACAAACACATTTAATATAACAAATACAAGGAAATGATCAGTTCCACTTTAGGGCATCAAGATAAAACACTTCTGAATTTTGAAACGGATAGCATTGAACCTATACTAACTCCTACTACAATTATTTTTAAATAGTTTTTTCTATTACTGTTGATCACTTTTGTGTCAAAAGGAAACCCAGTATTTAATGGGAGAAATAAAAAATGGTACTAACCTCTTCCAGCCTCTCACTTCTCATTTTCAGTAATTTAAAAAAATTAAATAAAAATAAAAACAAACATTTATTTAAATGTATGCTGTTTCATGGAACATTTGATCCTGACTTAACCAGTCACACCTCAACTAAACACCAACTCAAGAAATCATTGCAATAGTAACTTTTCTTGCCATTATTTTCCCCTGTAGCCAATAGATAAATGTAAAAATGTACAACCCAGCCTGTATTCACTGTAACACTGCAAATGTCAAGGAAAAACCTGACAACTGTCCTAATATCAAATACATCACCAAAATATATTTTTAGTATTCAACATTTGGAAGTATTTGGTGGTTGTACTTTGGTAGAAAATATTTCTCAATGTTAGCGCTGAGCATCACAGTGCGATCTATGGATTAGCTATAATTATCAGAAAATTGTTTCCAGAAAGAGCTGTGGCAGTTAAGTAGCAACATCCTCTTCGGCACAAGATACAAAAAGGTTTATCGATGTGTGGTCTCAATTTAGAAGAGCACTAACGACCCTAACAAATCCACCACCATGAAGAAAATGCCACCAACTGTCTTACTGTTAAGCTCCATTCTCACTAAAAACTGCAGTGTTAATTGAAAATGCAGGAGCTACATTGGTTTGGAGGGGTTGCTCCAGCTATTAGTGAGAAGACATGATCCAGAAGGTCCAGAATATATATTTTTGTAGACGTTAGTCAGTTTATAATATTATGAGAAAGCTATAACCCTCAATAGAAAACATTGCGAGTTAAACAGCAATGCTATGCTGTTCACGTTTAATAGTATTCTATCAAAAGTTAGCAATGGCATATATTTGACTGGCCAACTGTATGACAGCTTTGTTTTTTGCTATGTCTGCACCCTTGCTGTGCCACCACACTGGTCTCATTGAAATGACAGGGGAGGTTGTGTTAATAATGCCCTCTTTGTATGTACAGTACTGTATGGGCAGTATTAGGTGTACATTATTTCTGTTCGACAGTAAAGGACAAATTGGGTGTGCAGCTGACAATGACTAGGGATACTGCAGACATAAGAACAGATACTGTACCTCATAGGAGTACGTCACGGCCTCGTCATCCGCTTGCTCCTGCTGAACTATGATCTCAGACTTAAAGCCGCCTTGCTCCCCATTGTCATGATCCAGAAAGTTCTCGTAGAAGTCATCCAACTCATCCAGGACGGCAAACTCAACCTTGTTTTCCAGGTCTACCTCAGCCTCGTCTGATCTTCTGCATGCTACGTTTCCTACTCCAGAGCTACCATCAGCTATCTCCTGCTCACTAGTCGAGTCATGCAACTCACCATTAAGGCTGTCCAAACCATCATCACTTCCTCCCTCCTGCCCTTCACCTGTGTATAAAACCTTCCTGTCTTTGCTACTACTGCTCTCAGTGAAGCTTACACGGATCTTAACATCTCTGAGCAGCTTGAGGTCTGGTAGAAACTTGGTGACCGGGGGCGCGTGGCGGGCCGTTCTGGGGCACGGTGGGTTGGGATTGGCCTCGGCCTCATCTGAGAGGTGGCTACAGAAAGTTACTGAGCCCATGCTGAGGGGCTGCTGTGGCTGGGCTTCCCCGTCCCCTGGGGTGTATGTGTATCCATCACCACCAGAGCTAACGTCCATTACCTCTGCGTCACTGGACGTTTGCAGGGGAGGTGGTGGAGGTGCTCTGCCCTCATCTTGGCCAAAATCATCAGGAGAATCCAAGGGGAGAGGGGGTAGAACATCATCTATCTCCATTGCCTCTATATTACAAACTACAACTTATACAGTCTGATTTATTTATTCTAAAACCTGCCCTGTTGACTTTCTTCTTATCTAAAGCCAGAATGCATGCACATCCCTGTATAGACCACGTACCAGAAGTGAAAATGCTAAGCTGACTACATTGTTCTTTTCATTAATGTAGACAGCTTTCAGAATCACTGTCTCAATTATTGGAAATCACAATGCATTCAGCTTAATATGTGATCTAGGCACTGATCATCCTCCACGGGTATCTTCTGGGTATCTAGTGAAAAGGAGCAGTGAGAGTAACTTAAATGTCGGTTAGTGCAATATGAAATGATATTTAACGTAACCTAGCCTAGCTACTACAAGTACTACTACTACTACTACTACTATGTAGCTGCGGAAAATTGACATAAACATTACATATGGGTCATTTTGCTTAGGAATACGGTTGACATGTATCCAAGTTTAAATAACAAGAAAATTCATGATAAAATAAGATGGGGAAAAACCTGATTTTAGCGCATCTGTTCAGTCTACAGCTGCACAGCGGGCCCCTTTGTAATGTTAATATCAATGCTAATGTGCTAGCAAGCAACCATCAGGTTGTACAAATCTCTCCGCGTCTACGGAAATGTTCTGCCTGCAAACAGTTTAGCACAGAAATACTCACCGATATATATGACACGGTTGTCTCCTATTGGGCACCTAACTACCTTTCTAAATTATTGAAATTCCCGACGCGCCGCCATACCATATATACATGCGCCATACTGCATCAATTGCGGCCCCGCCATCTTGAAGAAAACCACAGCGGTAAACCAACTCAGGCCTGCTTCCCAGTACCGGCTTTTTGATGATTGATCGCCCAGCGAACCAATCACAACGTCCTTCTACGGCCTCTACTGGTATGATTCAACCAATCAACATAACAGGATTACACATTGTGGCCGATGAGCGACGTGCCAACATATAAACGCCAGAATATTCAAGACTGGATGAAGGCTGGAAACATATTGTGCATGAATTCACTTCACAATTGTCTAAATTCTTTTGATTTTTTTTCTCGTATTTTCTTTTTCTTTTAACTAAAATATGCGACAGGGAAACGTACTTAACAGTAACGTACAACCGGCACAGATTCGCAAGATAGGCTGAAGATACAGTCTATGGTTCTGCACCAGTTACATCTCAACTTGCCAGTTGGGGTCGCTATTCGCTAACAGTAGGAGATCAGTGACAATGCACAGCGGCTTAAACCCAGTGTTCAATTAAGTTCATTTCTTTCCACTAAACACATAAGAATAGTAGAGATGAATTCTTAAATTACTGTTTCAATCTATATAAATAAAGTTATAGTAACTTGCATCTCAAATTATGACATAACATCAAGTTCAAATTCAGTGCAAGAGCAGTGACTTTAAATTTGAAATTAATGCAGTGATATTGGCCAGGCCTGTAATTTTGTATATTTTGTGTTGTTCATTAAAGTACCATGGGTTGCTATCACAGTAGACATTTTTGACTTTTCAAAGTAGGAAGAACACAGGTGTTACTAATAACATTAAATGCAGACAGTATTCATGTTATTTGCCCCCTGTACATTTGCTACTGTGACATGTCAAAATGTCATCTGTAAAAAAAAGGCCTATTAAGTCCTTGTAGAGAATAAAGTCTGCTGTACACTGCCTTGGATGGCCATTGGTTTCATGGAAGCTCCAAAAACAGACAGTAAGATCAATGTACATGTGAAAAAATCAAATCATGTGTGGGTTCTTCTGCTTTTATGGGTACCTGAACAGTTGACATTAACTGAGGGGAACACTGGTTAAGTGTGTCCTCACTGAAATACCCCTCTACACACAGGAAAATGGAAATGAATGCCTCTTCAAGACTATTTTAGTCCACTATGCATGGAGGGGTACTGTGAATTGATAATATATATTAAATATTTGCACATAGCCTTCTCCAGATTGAGTTTCTAAACCACTTGATAGCTTTCTTCAGGCTAGTAAGTGTGAATATTTTGTTCCTGTTTAGTTCGCATTCCCAATACCTGTAGGAGTAATGTGTGTGGGTAAGAAAGTAAAGTACAGGAAGCAGAAGTAAAATCCATCTGGTAAAAGGAAGAACCACCTGTGTTTTTGACAGAAATCACCTGACAGGTCATGCACGTGTGTGTGGTTACAACAAAATAAATTGGGTTCCTCACAGTGTGTTTGTGTATTAGTTTTTTTTCAATTGCTAACACACATTTTTGAAAACAGGGCTCATTTTCTCAAAACACTTAACACAATTCACTAAACCACACACCCAAAGTGCAAAACACCTCATATATCCTGCAAAATGAAGCACTGCAACTAAAACTGCATAAACACTTATCAAAATCAAACTTTTGCACCAAATGGCACACTTTTCAGTCACATTTCACATTTCAGTCACAGTCAATTTGTTTCAGTCAACTGAAACAAATTTTTTTAATTTTTCTTCATAAAGGAGTGCAACAGATGCACAGCACGTACTATATTACAGTTGTGTGAACAAAAATACACAGTAAACAGAAAAGACTACACATACAGAAAAAAATATACAGAAAGAAAAACAGGAAAGAAAAATACTTAGGCTGCGGCTCGTTGCCTACCTGGGTCTGGCCACAGCACCTCTCAGCACGTCACAGGCGATATCTTCCCTAGCTAGACATATCTGTGCTGCTCTGCGTCATCCACATGGTCTGCCAGTATCAAAATGTTGTGCAGTCTGTCCAGGAATGTGAGTATGTGGGCTGTGTTGTATGGACCAAGGATGGAATGGCGGTGTAGGACACTATTATGTGTGATGGCGGCACAAATTGTGATGTTGCCGCCACGTTGGCCAGCAACATCTACAATGGCTCTGTGACCAATGATGTTCCTTCCCCTTCTCCTAGTCTTTGTGAGGTTGAAGCCAACCTCATCAATGAAAATGAACTCATCTGGGATCACATTAGCATCCATTTCGAGGACTCTCTGAAACCAAAAGTAAATTCAAATAAATCAGTCAATATGGTGTAGTCCAGTACACTGGGAAAACATGCTGTACTGTGATTAGTGTTCTGTCTCAGATGTTAAATCTTTCGGAATTCCTCTCAAAAGGCACCTTGTGAATCTGCTTCATGTGCACTTGGTTTCGATGAAGAATATGCCAGATATTGCTGAAAATTGTGTTGTCCCTTATGATGTGGCTTTGAATCTCCCTGAGCCTAATTGCATTATTTGCACCATCCAAGTTGATTATTGCGACTTCCTGTGCCCCATTGAATATTCAAACCTCTAAGAAAAATCTAAGATTTAGTGACTGGTCAGTGTAGCCTAAAGAGGTTATTTTCCACCATAAATTGTGCAGGATTTTTGTACAGTTATAGAGTGTATGACATGGCAGCCATTCATGAAGTAAATAGGCATCACACAGCAACTGATGTATACAGCGTGACCTGAGCTATACTCAAGTCTAACAGAAGCAACAGTAAATCGGCTCAGGTTGGGCTGCACTCTGTCCAGCCTCTCTCATTGCCAACCCATGGTTGATAACATGGTCAACTAATGTCACCCGAATTTAATCAGAAAGTTGTCTTCTTCCTTGCCCTCTTCTTTGTCCTCATCCTCTCCCTCTCCAATTAGCAATTAGGTGTTTTGCCAGGTGCCATGTGTATTGGCCAATTGATCCATGAGCATGGTATTTTGAATGGCAGTGTTTTGAAATGGCAAACAAGTAACTTTATGTCAGATTCCTGTGTATTATGTAGAGAACTGCGTGCAGTGAGTTGAAAAATGTGCCATGTTGAATTGCAAATTTGTTGAAAAGCAGAAAATGTGTTTAAATTTTTGGATACTTGAGCTGAGGTTTTGCACTCTGAGTGTCAGTTTCAGTAACTGTGCGTTATGTGTCATTTTAGTGTGTTAGCAATTGTAAATAACTGCAATGTCAACAATCATAATATGGTAAGCCAAATGTGAGTGTTTGGATAAATTGTTTTTATTGTCAAGCAGCTGTAAAATGCATTACTCTATTATGGAAGTAGCCAGAGATCCAGTGCCTGAAACTATTTGCATTCAAGATTGAAATATCTGTTGTACCCAACACTGAGACTACTATTGTGCTGGGTTGAGGCATAACTAATCCATTTCCAGGGTTACAGCAATCAGAAATTTCAAATGTAACTGGTAACTCTAATATATGACAATTACTGTGACCTTAAATCAGTACACATTCTCTAGAAAATACTGGTGACCCTATGAATTCTCATTGTGTAAAACTTGCAGTCTGGAAATTGTGCACAAAGTGTATATTTACTCCATATCATGGATTTAAAGATACAAATCGGACACCAACAACAATAAATTAGATTGCATTAAAATAAACTTGCACAACAGTTTTGATTGCGGTTCAAAGCAACCCAACCCTGCTCTTTTGTGACATGTAGGTCAAATGATGTCCTCTACAAAATAATAAATGTTCTTTGGCAATCCTTTAAATTAGCACACATTTTCAATAGATGCATTTTAACGTAAATCAAGACTAAGAAATACATTTCACTCATGTTAATGAGGCAGCTGGTGCCAATCAGCTGCAGAAAAAGTGCAGACGAGTCTTTGTGTAGCTGCTACGTTGAAGTGCAGCCGGAGGAGGGGGACGATCGGGGAGGGGTGATGGAAGGAAAGGTGATGCAGAAAGGCACAGAGTGGGTTTCCTCCATCATGTCTTCACACCTACAGTTTGAACTGGAAAGAACTGGTGCTCCATTTGCTTGTGTCACAGTTGGGCATGGTGCGCTCCGTGAAGGTCACATTACCTTCTGCATCTATCAGGAGTATTGTATTGGTCCTAAGTGAGCAGGCACACAGGGGATACAAGCAAACAAACACAAAAAATATAAAATAAACGATTGAAAATGCTTGGAAAAAAAAAAATCAAAGAAAACAAGCAGATGGAAGAAGCAACACTGAGGACAACTTTGATAATTTAAAAGGCACATTTTCACATTTGAGGTATTTAGCAGACACCCATATCAAGAATGAGCAGGCAGTGGCTGTGATTGTGCCTTTTGCAGGCTTTGATGGCTCTGGCAAGGACTGACCCTCTGACCTTTTACAGGACAGTCTCTGTATCCACTAATCCACCATGGACTCATAGTGCAGATGGTCCCCTTTCTTTTCCTCATTGTAGAGGATTGATTACACTGGGGATTTTTTGTGTACCAATAGTTCTGTGTTGTCTATGATCCTGCAGGCGAGCTCAGCCTTGTCGGTCACCTCAGATGAAAACACACAGGGGGAGACAGAGGAGAGAGATGTGGCATGGGTGGAAGACACTGACCTTGTGCCATAATGAGGGGAGCGAACACACACTGCTGACAGAGCCTGGATCATGGACTTGCTGTAAAGATCACCTTGGCTCTCCTGAGCTGGATCAGGTGTGTTCCTGTTAAACAAACCCACAATAAGCCTTTTTGAGGAGATTTAGAGTCATAGAGAATATCATTCTGTGTCATATTGCCCATGCAGTATATTTAAGTCAGCAATCAACTGATCCATAATATCATAAATGAAGTAATGTACAAACAGCACTTGAACCAAATGGTTCCTCAACCTGCTTTGTCCTTGTCCTAAATGTCAGCCTCAATCTATCAGTCTTTTAACTCACAGCTCACTGAAATCTGGTTCTAGAAATATCTCAGGCAAAAAAATAGGCCATTGCAGTTATTGATGTGGTTTCTATATAAACAAAAGCTAGTTTACAAAGGTTTGAGAGTTGGCAAGATATAGTTGGCTGGATGCTCCTAATTAATGTATAGTCCAAGTCTACTATATGCTTATCTCTTTTGACAAAAGCACAATTTGATATTTGAATCTCTGTTGCAGCTCTGTGCTTATAGCTCCTCAAGAGGGAATTCATTTCTGCAACCTGGGCCTACGCTTTGCACGATTGGCCGTCATTTCTATCAGTTATGAAACACATTTTACTTAACATTCTCTTGTTGAGATACATACTTTGCAACAGAGTGCAAAAAGGGAAACCACAACACCACAAATCACCACCAATGAGAAAGATTTGAACAAAATCCCTAGTTTGACCCAATTATCAAACCACGTATGGAAATAAAAATCAATGCACATTAAACAAAATGGAAAAGTTGTATAATGCATATTGCATTGGCCGATTTAAAGAACAGTTTGACATTTTGGGAAAGATACTTATTTACTCTCTTTATGAGCCGGTTAGCTTGGCTTAGCACAAAGACTGGAAGCTGAAGAAACAGCTAGCCTGGCTCTGTCCAAAGCTAACAAAACCACTTCCTAGCAACTCTACAACTAATTAACATGTTATAGCTTGGTTGTTTTAGCTGTATAAACTGTGTGTAAAAAAAGTGTAAAAACAGTTTGTGGGTTATGTGCCGGAGTTTCCTGACAACCTCAAGGTGACAGCAAGATAAAACCACAACTTGTTGTTTTTCTACATTGATTTTTGTACGATACAGTAGCTTCATATTTACTGTACAGACATGAAAGCAGTATCGATAGAAAAATAGAAAGAAGATAGATATTGAAGAAAGAAAGTGAATAACTATTTCCCAAAATGTCTAACTAATCTTTTAAAATGTTTTTTTTTTTTATGTTTTGTTATATCCATCTCTGACATAACATAACATCATCAGTGTTATCAAGAGGAACCCCCACCCCACAACAGCTCATTCAGAGCCCTGACACAATACCTATAATGTCTGGCATGTTCCTCTCTGTCCAGCTTTATGCACCCTGAATCATGTTTTAGCCCACATGTGGCACCCGGTCTGGTAAAATCCTGTAATGTTTACCATGTACATACAACTCTACATATAACTAGTACATGTAGATGTAAAAAAAAAACCCTCTATATGTCAACATTCATCACACCATCAATGGCAATGCACCCAGATTGTTCTATGGATTTAAAGGCTTTATGTTGGATGTATAGCAATTCTACATAGAATTGCTATACATCCAACATAAAGCCTTTAAATCCATAGAACAAAGTATTATTATACACTGCCTGGCGAACAAAAAAGTCACCACCTGGATTTAACTAAGCAAATAGGTAAGGGCCTCCCATTGGATAATTACTGCATGGGTGATTATGCTTCTGTCACGACCGAGGGTGGATGGAGGAGTGAAAGAACCCATGAGCAGACAGCCAGTACGTAATTCCGGGTTTAATGACGGCATCACCACAGGAGCTCGTACAAAAACAATAAGTAATCCCAAAAAAAGGCACGTGAACGGCCAACACAGAACTTATAACAGGACAGAATTAACTTGAATAATGACTATGACGCCACAAGGACACTGAGACTTCACGACACTTAAATACACCAGACAAACGAGGAAAACAGACACAGGTGAACACTGGGAAACAGGTGACAGAGATCAACATCAGGGAAGA
>JAVQJF010014707.1:0-17311 GCA_036023855.1 Gadopsis marmoratus | reverse complement strand
CCCTGCTGCAGGGCTGCTCCAGGCCACAGTACACGTCGAAGGAAACAGCCCAGTCTCTAATCTAATATTTAGCAAGCGGCCAGGCTTTGAAGACAATTTGACATAGTAGCCAAACCGTGTAATTACAACTTCCGGGTCCGTCACGTGATGCACACGGGCCCCAAGTTATTTTCAGGTACATCGACTAGCCAGTATTAACACATAATTATCATTATGTCCAAAAGTTATAAAATGCATAAATAGCCGAGTCCAAAGTTACAAATCACTGCCCGCGGCTGGGAGGCGGTGCTAAAGGAGAAGCCTGTGAATGAACAGGGCCCCGCCTCCGACGCTGTATCCACTTCTCTTTTTACATCCATGGTCTTTTACACGTATAGCCGCCGTTTCCGGTCATGTGACTCGTTGGATTGTTTGGGGCCGCGCGTCTTTCAGTGTTGGCGGGTATCTGTAGCCTGCCGTAACGTTAGAGCCTCTCGGTTGACTACTGAAGTACTTTACTACTCTAGATAGTCATTATCGCGAAAATGTCTGACTGGACCAGAGGCAGACGACGTGGTGCTCCAAACAGCGAACATGAAGATAGGTGTGTTCGGATTCTGTAGTTTAACCTACTTAAAACGCAGCTATTACGAGCTTCCATTGTGTCTTTTGTCCACTTGACGGAAGCCCCGAACGTTAGCTTACAATCTTGTTTCGAACGGCAGGGGTGTAGATGTGTTGCTAACTAACGTTGCGGTTACATTCGCTGCTAACGCATGAGTGGCCCGTTCTGTAACTTTAGCTAGCGCCGTGCCTGTTCCAGTAAATGTTAGCTCTTTAACACCTTCCTTCCGGTGCTAGCTTGTATGACTAGCCTAACCTTTTCACATCTAGTGGCAAGTTCGTAACAGTGGAACACACGTTAGCTAACGTTAGCACTGTGGCGTGGGAAGAAGCGTTTACAAAGAGGCGGTAAAACACTAACCTCGAGTAAAAAAAAAAAAAAACACCAGTAGTTTGGCTCAATTGTTATTTTTTTGTGCAAATAACTGCAAGGTTATTTAACCACGGTGACAGGAGGATTATACGTGACATGACAGACGGGCGTTCTGCTGACTAACGATACAGCTGAATAAAAATGACGCTACGCACTACATGATCGGATAGATAATGGATGGATGAACAGACCAGTCAGACCAATCGGAAGTAGAAAGAACGTGGCGGGAGAAACGTTTGAATTTGTTAGTTCTATACTATTGAAGTAGGAGTGCAACTAGCCCAGCTGTGTGCCATTCATGCATACGTTCTGGTTAGGTAGGTAACCTTAATCATAAGTAACCAGTGCGCTGTATTGGGCTTGTTTGGCAGGACTAGAAACGTTCTCTGGATATATGCCTGTAATGAACAGCTATTACAGTGAGCGTATGCTGATTGCATGTTTTAAATCCAGTTCTTGTGTTTTCCCTGTGTAGGAGCTATGGCCCGTCTCGGTGGTCACACTGCAGGAAGAGAGGCATCGACGGTAGCCTGAGGGTCAACAGGGATGCAAATGGTAGTGATAGTGAAAACGGTGGCCACCCTGACAGTAGACATACCAGGTAAGCGGACACACCTACAACAGAACTAGATTTACAGCTATGTGTAGAAGTGTACTTAAATAAATCTACACACAGTCCTTTAATGTATAGTTTTGGGTGGATGAAGCCGTATGTAACTTTGGGGCTTTATTTCTATTTGTGTCGGGAAAGGTTTCAGGGCATTGGGGCTTTTAACAAAGAAAGTACAGTTGCATCTGGTGGCTTATTGCTATAAGCCCTTTAAGTTTGGGGTCGAAGCACTATAACATCTTTTGTGATTTTTAAAAGTTTTAGTTGCTTACGTGTTATTATTAAATCGGTATACTTTATTCATAAGGGCTGCATTAAATATAGATATTGTTGTGCAGTATGTTACAGTCAAACAATTATGCATTGTGCAAAAAGCCTAGATATAAAATGTTTCTGTTAAACTAGGAATTTCTCATTTTTATTATCTTGTGATGGAAAAAACATTAACTGAGTTAACTAGGTGCAGGTGCGTTCAGATTGCTGAGGTCCCCGGGTTAACAATTTAGTAAGCACAACTGGCACTATGGCAACTAAACTTATATTCTCCTCAGTGTGTTTGCGCTTGTGTTTCTTCCGTAGTTTCACCACTCCAGAGAGCACAGGCCCGGTGTCTCGCTGTGGTAGACAGGCTGACTGGGGCAGCCAGGTGGAGGATGATGAGATGAGGAGGGATGTACACAGAGACATGCAGCGGTAACCTGCAACTCACAGCTTTTATTTCAGTGGTTTTATCTGATTCATTCACAACACACTTTTTATAAGTCACATAACATCACTGATTATGTGTTCAGCTACAGGAGGAGGATACTGGGTGCAGAGGTCACCCAGAGAGAGAGAAAGACATCTTCTGGCTCTTCTGGAAGGTATGTCACCACCTCTCATATTGTCTATGACTATTAAACTCAGAATATTCATTTGTTGTTAAAACCTTGGCATTTGAGTGCAGACCAGCATACTGTAGATTACATTACAGTAGCTGCTTGGCGCTTCCTTTTACAACAAATAGCAGCCTGTCGCACCTTTTTATTGTTTTGAGTCCGTATGTGTGAACGGGTGGTAAGCCTGTCTTATCTGCTGCAGCTGTGACTCCAAAGAGGGAGAAAACATGGAGACTGATGAGGCTGTGTTGCTACGGCGACAAAAACAGATAAACTACGGCAAGAACACGTTGGCCTATGACCGATACATCAAAGAAGTTCCAAAGTAGGTCTACACACACACACACACCCTCAATCCATACAGCTCTGAAACTTTTGAGTTCATATACTGCATTCAACATACAGCATCATAGTTGAAAGTGACTCTTGTACAAAGAGGGTTGTATAAGTTCTGGCGCTATCGTGGCACTGTGTTGGTCTAAAGAGCCATGTGTTAATACAATGCATACTACTAAAGGTAAAGCATTAAGCACGCTCTCATTTCCAGACACATGCGTCAGCCGGGTGTTCATCCAAAGACTCCCAATAAGTTCAGGAAGTACAGTCGGCGCTCTTGGGACCAGCAGATCAAACTGTGGAAGGTCAAACTGCACACCTGGGACCCTCCAATAGAGGAGGGCCAAGACAAAGTTCTCAATAACATGTAAGAAGATATTTGGCCTTCAACATGCTGCTGAAGCCCATAAGGAACACATTCTATACGGCATCAGTCAGCTGCTGGTCTTGTTCATGTGTCGTTTGTTTGTCCAAAAACAACTCCAGTGAGGAGCTGGGTCTTGATGATGTAATGGACATTGAGCTGGACTTCCCAACCTTGTCAGAGCCCCAAGATGCCCCAGCCCCCATCAGCACACGCAGCCTTGCACTGGAGGTGAGTTTGATTGAGTTACTTTTTGAGTGGAATTGGAGCACGCATTCACTGCCCTCGCTGAAAGCAGAGGGAAGAGGCTTTTTATTGAACTGGATTGCTTGTGTTCTCTTGCTCAGGGTGAAGACTGTCTGGGTACTCCAGTTAAAGTACAGAAGACAGAACCCACAGCAGAGCCTGAGATGGCATAGCTCCAATCATTCTGTCTCTTTTGTTTTTTTTCTTTGAGAGCCCTCCATGTTACCCAGAAATGCCTCTTAATTCAACATTGTAACAACACATGTAGTGTTCTTTCTCAAAATATAGCATTATCAAATGACCACTCAGGGAGTCTTCTTTCATGGCAGGATTTTACAGTTGCATGGTTAATCAAGCTTCTATCAGTTGAAGTGGTTTAGGGTTTTGTCTGGCCTGGTAGAGCAGACATCCAAGTTTGTAGATATCCATTTTGTGCATCCTACTTACATTTGCTTAATAAAATACAAGACTAGAGGAGATAGGCATGGTATTTTCCTTTTTAATGATTGATATTTCCACAATAATTTTTTTTTTCTTTCAAAGTATGTACAATTTTCAGTACTGAAGAACATTACTTCAGTCATATTGGACTGCAATTTGTTTTTACATTGGTTGTTTTTTAATACAATGTGATGTGTTTCTTATTGCTGTTTCCTTCATGGTTAAGACTTTCAAATAATAAAAAGAACTTCAATGTCTATTTGTCTTTGTTGACCAGAGCTTTGATGGAGTGTTGCTCATCCTGTCTTCCTGTATCACTGATAGGTGGAAAGCTCATTTGGTTTTGGAACCAGAACAGCTGCTGAGTTGAACCAGTACTACCCATAGCTTTACAGTGGAAACACTCACCCCACCATTGCTCCATGTATGCTGTTAGGTTTATGATCCATTTAGCTGCAGGAGTACAAAAATTCACTTCTATTGCACCTGTTAAACAAAGTAAGATTTAAGGCTGGAGAATGTAACATCGTATATCAAGATGGTTGCGGTTACTTCAAATCTTCTTTATGCCTCCAGCTGGTAAATTTCCTGGCATAATTAACGAGGTCCTTAATGCATAATCCTGACTGGTATGCTGTTTTGACTTGCTGGGATCTCTGCAAGGTGCCACTAGCTCAGGAGGTAGAGTTTCATCCTTTAATCCCAGGGTTGGTGGCAGCTACCGCGCTATCACTCTGTAAATGTGTTGTAATGAGACAAATCAGTAAAAGCGCTATATGCGTGAAGTCCATTTACCATGCAGGTAATCCTGTTTTCCATGAGTGAAGTGTGTGTGTGGGGCTGTCAGGCTGTCGTAGTTTCAACCCTTTGGGCCACACAATAGCTGTTAATGTTAAAACTCATGTTTGAGTGGTTCAGAAGAAAATAAACCTGAACATCAGCTCGAATGAACTCAAAACAGCTGGCTGCAGAGGATGTCACTTTGCTCACTGATGGAGAATGTGCAGATGAACACTTTGGGCCAAAGCCACAGAAAAATGAAAGATGATGACCCGGTTAAGTACTTGAAAGTCTGTTTTCTCAATAATCAGTGACATTACCAGATGTGCGCGGCAGGGCTGCGGTTTTGGAGCGTCGGAGAAGCCTGCGTTCACTTCCACTGGAGACGGAGGGAGGCAGTATTGCGCGTTTAAACGCCCTAGAATACAAAGAAGAAGACACGCGGGTCAAGGGAAAAGAACGAAGAGAGGAAGAACGAAATACTTGGTGCGTCCGTGAAGCCCGAATTTATTACGATTTGAAAACCGAAGTGATTAAGGACGATGCTGAGGGCCTGTCTGAGAGGAGCTAATGCCACAGCCCGGGTAAGCCACGGAACACACACGTAGCATGTTAGCATTAGCTTTGTCATTCAGTGACCCGTTCTGGCTCAAGGTGCCGTAGCGGACGTTATTGTCAACGTGGTTGGACTTTTAAGCCTAAAGAGCTACCTAAAGTTAGACTTTGTAATTAACACGACTTTATTGAAGTTGCCATCAGAAGAGGCCGATGACAGCAATATGCGTAATGTCAGTGCTAGCTGGTTAGCCGGGGGGAGGCTGGGCTGGGCGTCCCTGGAGGAAGATAAGGCATCGAAAGACCGTGTGTCTGAAAATCCAGGCTTGTGCCCCTTATTTGCTACTTTAACTCATCGTGTCCTTGTTTGTTCTAACCTGACTTCTACTTCACGGCGTGTGTGTTGTGCGGCGACGTGCGTCAGGTCGGTATGTTTCTAATCGGCGAGGTCACG
The DNA here is from genome assembly GCA_036023855.1 of Gadopsis marmoratus. NCBI lineage: Eukaryota > Metazoa > Chordata > Actinopteri > Centrarchiformes > Percichthyidae > Gadopsis > Gadopsis marmoratus. The sequence goes on along the minus strand of JAVQJF010014707.1, from coordinate 11,671 downwards.
TTGCGTCATGACAGCGTCTGACCACGTGGGGTGCTCGTTTCTAATTTCAACATTAAGGGATTTAACTACATTTCTGGGTTAAACTAATGCTGTTTAAAAGCCCGCTGCAGACCTGCCCTTCATGGTGAAAAATATCCAGAGTCGCATTTATTAAAAGTCAGCAGCAGTGGTCTAACGTTACCAGGAGGACCAGCACACACACACACTGTAAATATGGGTGTCATATTCCGCTAAACATAATGCGCAGTGTAAAAATATGTGTTAAAGGCTTATAAGTCTTGTAATAACCTTCCTGTAATATGATAAAGACGTCGAGCTCAGCACAACACGTTTTTGTGTATAATGTCAAGAAGGTAATTGTTCTGGTTCTTGCATTGTAATTTTTGTTTCCAGTTAAAATTGTGATAACTTGACAGATATAACGAAATTTTATTAAATGAGCATTCCGAAGGTTTGATTGTCACATTTGTGGGAGTAGTGGGGTTTGTACCAAAATACATCCAGTAGAACAGAATTAAATACGCCATTGTTGTCCACCCAAGTACAGACACGCTCATCTACCATTATGTAGATGTGTGTGCCTGTTTCAGACATTGAAGGTCAGCAATAGCTGCATGATCTAGGGTCTAATATTGATTTTCGCTTGTCCCTCTCTCTCTCTCTGTCTCTGTCTCTAGAATAACTTTGAGAGAACCCGTCTAACCAATCTGCAACACTGTCGGCACTACACAGCAGGAGCGACCAGGTAACACGCCAACATTCGTATGCAGTCGTATATGCAGAGCTTTTGCGTGACGATCAATCCTCTGGATAAGTAAGACAATGTCACACCACACACTGACATCACGTCTGTCCTCTGCCACCACAGCAGTGCTGCTAAAGTGGTTACAGCTGGCTTGGTGACAGTAGGTGGTGGCATTGGAGGCACGATACTCTACGCCAAATGGGACCACAAGTTCAGAGCAGCTGTGGAGAACAACGTTCCGTACTCGGACTGGCTGCTGGGTCTGGCGTTGGGACCCGCTCCTCAAGATGGTGGCATCAGGAAACAGGTCAGGATGGATTCACGGCATGTTTGGACAATGTTCTAACACTAGCTGGAAACTCTTCGTCCTTAAATTAGTCTGTTTGAGAATAGAACGGGGGGTGATAGAGAAACATCCACTCTTGAACAGAGCTGGGAAATAGATCCAAGTATTAGGGCCGATCCGGGCCTATTTTAATGGATCCATATCGGCTACAATAAAGCTGATTCTTTCTTCTCCTGTCTGTTATTTCAGTGTGTCGGACACACATTTAATCAACATTAAGTGGGGGATCGGAGTCTGTATCCGAGCTGCCCAAAATTGAAGGACTCTGATCGGGACATTCCAACTTTGAATTCTGAATTAGAATTGCTTTATATGTCTAAAACATCTAAATCACAGACTTTGTACAGAGCTGATTGGAATATGCGGTGAGACTCTGACTGCTCTTCCTGCTCTTCAGATGGAGCTGGCCCAGCATCCATCTATGATGGAAAAACATGGAAAGGCACCCAAACCCAAGTCGGAGAAAAAGGTGAAGGAGTCAGCGGAGAGTCCGGCTAAAGAGACGAGTCCTGTCCCAGCACAGACCTTAGAGGGTAAGTCTCTGATTTGGTTGTGACTCTGGCTTTATGTACTGCCACTTTTTAGAGTTATTAGCAACTGCTGTTACAGTGGTCACTCATTTCAGTCTGCCACCTTGCGTAGTGGGGGACAATAGAGGGCAGCAATATGTCAGCATGGTACCTCCAACCTGGTTTCCAGTTTGGCAATATCACCTCCTCAGATACCACCATACTTAGTGTTTACAGCATGTGTACTATTTACTGTGACCACACCAAATCAATACTAAATACAGCTGTGAGTTTTTGACATGTATGCATTAAACCACATTGAATGCACGGTTGTCATCGTGTCTGTGAACAGATTCACAACAAGGACCCCAAGCAGGATTCGGACCTGTCACCTTGTGGTTACATGCGTTGTCACTTAAACCAAGTTAGAGTAGTCATGTGCACAACCACAGAACCTCAGTGGGGTAGGTGTTTGATCCAAAAAAGCAATACAGTTGCAATACAAGGAATACCTGCACACTTGAATCACAGCTAGATAGAGGCTGCCACATGTTTATTTAACTTGCTGCTGACTGGTATTGTTGACCTCTGTTTTCAAGTCAGTACCATCCTCCTATATCATGTTGCTCGTCATCTGGAAGCTCCTGACTTCAGAAAATTGTCTGACCAGGAGGAGTTTGGGCCCAGGGTGCTTTGTATCTGCTGACAGCAGTTTTACTCACCTCAGGATGACTTCCTGTTATTTAGGAACAGTCTGAAGAACCCGGTGGGAGAATGTGTTTCATATGTGCACTCTGTTGTTTTTATGCCCCCACAGAGATCTCCCAGGGTAAGTAGTTTAGCCTTCCTGTAGAATACTGTGCCTTTCACTAGACTATGAGTTGCAGCCCTATTAGGCTTCCTTAGTTTTAGAATGTAGTTTGTAGAGTATATCCTTCACAGCTTTACACTGTAATCATCCAGTACATTTAGCTCTGTGAGAAATACTGCAATTGTACAGTTGAAGCTGTCGGTGCAGAGAATGGATCAGTCACTAAATACATTCCTGTGTTTTTCTGGTAGTTTTTACAATAATTGATCATGTGTGGCTCATTGTGGGTGTAACATTAGCTCTTGTTCACAAAGAGGACGGTCCTAACTGTGTTTTTTGGCCTTATTTCATTTTTTAGTTTTTAGTCCTCTTTTTAAATACAACCAACATGTTGTAGTTAACATAGAATTACTCTCAAGACCTTTTGCATCATAATCCAAATCATTATTATTTAAGACATTCAGTGTTTACGGTGATCTAAGAACTTTGTATGGTGCATGGCATCCAGCATTCTGTTCCTTTGACTTTGTTCAGTGTCTCATGAAAGGTCTACACCTAAGTGAAACACACAAACTTTCTGTGTCCTGTATTTGTGTCCAACCCAGAGGCTTCAGCAGAGGCCACTCACATCATATCAGCCATCAGTGAAGTTCCATCAGTCCCTGCTCCGTGTGACACAAAGGCAGCAGCTGTCAGAGGTAACCACATGAAACTGCACCCGTCCTCCACTGTGCACTTTGACATCTTTAAAAGTTCACGTGGACCAATCAGTGTCAGCAAGGATACATGGTTGTCTCTGTTAGCTGGTAATGAGTTTCAATAACATTTGTTACATCATCACAGTTCACAATGGATTGACACAAAGCTCAAAGCGTTTGGGCTTTAGATGTTACTTTCCAGTTTGTGTTACAATGTAGACTTTCTACTTTTCCATCTCTTCCATTTCTCTAGTGGAGTGCAAAGACTGTCATGACCATGAGGATACCCAAGTGACAGCAGGGTCACCTGCAGCACCAGAACCACTGAAAGAACGTCCAGTAGAAGAGGTGACGGCTAGACTTGCCCAGCAAGACCAGGACGAACAGGACATCCTAGCTTGTAGGCTGGCATCAACACACACACACACACACACACACACACACACACACACACACGAAAATCAGCTACATGTCAGCCGCATGATTAACTGGGCATATGTGAAGTACTGTCATTTTATAGACATGTCTAGGTCCAGTTGATGTTGTTCGAATAATTTTAGCATCAACACCTTCCTGTGTGTGCAGACAGATCTTCTCTCTTGCTTCATTTCTATCTGCAAATCTTTCTAGTGCCGAAGTGTCATGCTGTTATGTGCATTGGCTGATGTGATTATCCAGTTGACAACATTACTCTGCTTTTATTGGTAAATCATGGAAAGGAAACACCTTGTAAGTGATGTTGCTCACAATCACCCAAGAGGAAAATCGGAGACTGATGAATTTCAGTTGATTGTAGTATTTTTAGCGCCTAGCTAGCCCTATTGGCTTTTGGAAGAAGGAGATATGAACATTCCACTCTTTGAACCTCTCTCCTACTCTACAGTCTCTGTAAGCATCTCATGTTTCCTGTCTGCCTGTTTTGCAGCTGTATCAGCCAGTCTTGACGACTCACTGGCCAGCTCGGCTAAAGCTACGCTGCAGGCCATTGGAGCTCAGGAGGCAGCCCTGCAGGCTATCGCACAACACACACACAAACTGAAGGAGGCCATGGAAGCAGAGGTATAGAACACAGTGCGGGTGGGAACTGTGCTGAGGAGACACTCCAAATGTTATAGTGCATGTTAATCGGGGCTGGCACATTTCAGTACCATCATGATCTGTCCACCATGTAGGCAGAGTGAAGAGTCAAACAGATCATCTCGTCCACCAACACATCTGTGGTGTTTATTATGCCATAATTATGCATTTAGTAGGAACTGATTTCCTAATATTTACCACCACTACTGTCCACTGCTCAATACACCGTTGAGACTGTGATGGACAAACAATGATAGCCATCACGCCAAAGAACTTTGGATTTCTTTCTGTCTGCGTTTATCTGTTAATCTAAAAGAACTGAAACCACTGCTGCGCTCAGTACACAACTGGGAACAATAGGAGGATTGGTGCGGGTTGCCCCCCCCCTCCCCCAGCCATGCAACAAGTAAAGCAGCAGTCAGAGTTTAGTAAGGCCTGCGTCCTCTCTTGTTGTTGGCAACCAAAGGCATTCAGCGGACATTGTGGCTTATTGGTAGCCTGTACAGCCCTTACACCTAACCACAAAACCTTTCACCAGTACTAACCTGTGCGGTGGTGCTTTAAATGGGCAACATACTAGTTTTGCAGTAGAGTGATTAGAAATCATATGAATCCAGGTTCCACCTCAGGAGAAGTCATCCCAGTGGAAGGATCTAGAAGCTGCTCTTGCTGAAAGAACCTCAGCTGTGAATGATGCTGGAAAAGCTCTGCTGAAAGCCAAGTAAGACTAAACACACACGCACTGTAAAAAAATATTATTTTGTTTCTGGTCACTTGCTGAGCTGAATCAGACAGATCAACACTCATCTTTCATAATGCTAAGACTTTCTCCTGATGTCAGTCACTCACTTAATTTGAAAGATGCATAATCCCATGAAGGATATTCCAACAGATACTAAGGCGCGATATCAGTTTGTCCACTGTTTACGATACAGAATGCACTTGCTCCATTTGTCATGTATTTGATTATTCAAACACAGGCATTCCTGTCTGGTAATTTAATCATAAACACTTTCTCAATAGTTTTTTTCAGAAATGTACCATATCGATATATCAATATTCATATTATGGTGATAGAGGATTTAACTCTTAGCATTAGTCTGATCTTGTCCTCCGATTAGTCATATGTTGTGTGAACATGTATGTATGTACCCCCCCCACCCCCCCAGAGAAGCCTTGGACAGTCTCAAGTCAGTGATTGACGGGTCGAACGGGTTGAAGATCACTGCTGTTCGCCCACTGGTTTTAGCAGCAGAGAAGAATCTCCATAAAATGGTGGTGGACTTGGACAAAGTGGTCACTAAGGTAAGGAATGTATTCTGTACATTATGACCAACCGGATGATAATACTTTGAAGGATCATTCGACATTTTGCATAGCGTAGTGTACAAACAACATGTAGCCAATAAACACTCAGTAGGGCAGATGAGATTACTCCAGCATCCCTGTGTCTATTAGAAACATTACTATTTCCTTTTCTTAAAAACCCAATTAAAACACGAACGTCTTGACACTGCTTTTCTTTTCCTCTTTAACCTGTGAGCTGCAACTTTTACTATTAATTGTTCTCAGTGGTTAAAGCTGAGTTACATTATTACTGAGACAGAGATCTGAGTTTCTTGCCCAAGCGTTCACATAGTGTTAATCCATCTGTTAAAGCTCGATTCAGTGAGGCTTTTGGCTTCATTGAATTGGTCCACGAAAGAAACTCCTGTGCACAGTGAGGGCTGGAGAGCTCAGCTCCCTCTGCAGCGCACGCTCTCTTATTGTTTGTAAGGAGTTTGGCAGTATTGCTTGTCTGTATATAAAGCTGCTAAACGTTGTGTGTGTTTGTGCCTGTGTGTGCATGTGTAGGTGCAGTCTGCAGAGTCGGAAGCTAAGATTGTTTCCCAGTACAGTGAACTGGTTAATGAAGCCAAAGAGCAGTTCCAGAGGGAAGTCAGCAGCCTTATTCCAGAGATCCAGGCCAACTGGAAAGGGCTCAGTAAGACCACGTACACACACACACGCGCCTGTCATGATAACTGCGTTATCAGCTTATCCTAAGTTACATGGATATGCCCATAATCATTATTGCTGGCCTCGATATTGCCCATTGTGTTTACATACAATGTCACAACAATTTAGCCAATATAATGCCAGAATAAACATCTGGATTTTCCCTCCATTATTGGGTGCAGAGCCTCAGCCGAATGAACAGAAAAAAACTGCTGAGACACATTTTTGTTGTAATTTCTGGCTGCGTTGGGAACCGATAAGCTTGGCAAAGCGCTATATAAGTGTAGTCCATTTACCATTTAGTTCATGGTGTACCCTCTCTACTGCTGGTATGGGATGGAACTGGGACACAACTCTGCTCACCCTGGTCTAAATGGAGTTCTTTAGAGAAAAGAGACATATTTGCAAATCGTTTTGTGTCTTTGTGTGTGAGCTGGAACACTGTCAACGGATGACCTGAACGCCCTGATCGCCCATGCACACCGCCGCATTGACCAGCTGAACCGTGAGCTGGCTGAGCAGAGGGTCAGAGAGCAGATCCACATTGACGCAGCGCTGGAGCAGCAGAAGCTGGAAGACCAGAAATCCCTGGAGAAGGCTGTTAGCACTTCCCTGCAGCACGTCAAGGAGGAGACCCGGCTGAAGCAGGAGAGCAAGGTACAGAGGCGGTAGACTGGGTTTCAGCATTCACTGACCATCTTCAGTTGAAGCCACCAAGATTTAACAGTGTTATGCCACACAGACAGACTACGGTGCATTGGCTGCTGAAGCCAGCGCAGGACTACGTGGAGCTCAGTTCTTATCTATGCGCCAACAGTACCAATAATTAAGTGTGTGTGTGTGTGTGTGTGTAGCTGTCTGAGTTAAGAGAAGTGATGGAGGCAGAGATGAGGACTCAGCTCCGGCGTCAGGCGGCTGCTCACACAGACCATGTCCAGGATGTCCTCAAAGTCCAGGAGCAGGAGCTGAGAGCTGATGCTGAGCAGGTACACACACGTCTCTAGATTCTACGCACGTTCCCTCTACAAACCAGCATACACTGAGTGAATGATGTGTGTGAGTACACTGGAAGCTGCTTTGTTATATCTTCAGGATTAAATCATTAAATCAACAGCACTCTGTAGGTGAGGAATGTGGATAGGTTGAATCTGCTCACCTGTGGTGGTGCATGTCTCTGACAGCGTCCCTTCAAAGCTTTGCTGTGGGTTGTGTTCAGGTCCTGAACAGTAAGTTGCTGGAGCAGGAGATCCGCTACCGTCAGCTGAGCCAGGAACAGCTGGATAACTTCACTCTGGATATGAACACTGCCTACGCAAGACTGAAGGGGGTGGATGAGGCCATTGACAGTAAGATCCATATGCACACACTGTATGCCAGAGCCATACTGTGTGAAAAGGTTTTTTCTAAGGTCTCTTGAATGTTTAGTACCATTTGCTGATAAAAAAGAACAGGTGTAATTAAATGGAACCATCTAGCAAAGCCAACCATATATGTGTTGTCACATGCTCCGCCTGTAGCTGTGGTCAACCTCTCCACCCATAGAGGTCTCAGCAAAACCAAACTACAGACAGCTTACACACAGTTTTGTTCAGTTGTCGATCGGTTTAAAGTCTGTAAAGGTGGAGCTTTGAAGAGAGTTCAGCATCTTGGTGTTGCACGTGATCTCCTGGTGATATCTGGTGCTCTGTTAACCCTCCCTGTATTTGAATGCAGGCCACGTGGAAGCAGAGGAGGCGGCGCGTAGAGCTCACCAGCTCTGGCTCTCCGTGGAGGCTCTCAGCTACACGTTAAAGACGGCCGGCGTTGATTCCCCCACCATGCCGCTGGAGAGTGCTGCTCAGGCAGTTCGAGACAGCTGCCACGACATCGACTTTGCCTTGGCCCTGTCCTCGGCTCTACCAGAAGAGTCCCTGCACCGCGGCGTGTACAGCGAGGCCTCTCTCCGTGCCCGTTTCAACTCCCTGCATTCTCTGGCACGCCGGGTCGTCCTCATTGACGAATCTCACAACTCCTTGTACCAGTATTTCTTGTCCTACCTTCAAGCTGCACTGCTGTTTGAGGCTAAACAGGAAGCGCCCCCCGCCCAGCTGTGCAGTGAGGATTTAGACCCCTTCAAGCTTCTGTCGTATGCTAGCTACTGCTTAGAGCATGGGGATCTGGAATTGGCAGCTAAACTGGTGAACCAGTTGAGAGGAGAGGCCAGGAGAGTGGTAGACGACTGGCTGACTGAAGCCAGACTCACACTGGAAACCAGGCAGGTAGTCAGTCTTCTGTCTGCTTATGCAAACGCTGTGGGTTTAGGAACCACCCAGGCTCCACAGGCTGCCCCCCTTCTTTAACCCGACAGCCTTACAGGAACAGTCTCACAGGAGACTAAATGCGCTGGTGTATTCCTTTCAAGTTAATCAAGTGATGGATGTTAGGGTGCACCACAAGTTTCTTTAGTTTGAAGCACTAAGTCACTGTTGAACATTATTATTAATCTAAATAATGCACCCATCTCGGTCTATTCAGGCCCACAGATTTGGATAATTTCTTATGTTTTTCCCCAAGTGTTCCGGAAAACTAATCGTAGCGTCGATTTAAAGAATTTCTCATGCTGCATTTTATTTTTGTCAATGCTGCATATGTTGCAATAAATTATGAGCAAGAATGCTGTCTGTTAAATGTCTTCATTCTTCGTCAGTGCTGTTTAGGACTGAAAAAATTCAGAGATCCTTATTGACACCAAAACATCTGTGGGAGCTACATCCCAGTATTGACCATCATCTCCGTCTGCATCCTGCTAATGCCACTACTGGCAATACTGACCACAGAATGCAGTATATATTATTTAAAGGCGATCACTCACTGCATCACATTTTGTTAGAGAGGATTTCAACCCCTCCTGAACACTTTGCCTTGCTTGGCTGCAGTGATGTACAGCTGTACTGCAGGACCCCCTGACATCAATGTTGGGTATCGTCAGAGGTGAAACAGGCTTGAAGCTTCAGAGGGTAGTAAAACGCAGCTTTTTAGCCTGCTGTGGAGTTACTCTTTCTAGATCCGCTCATTGTGGCCAAGCTCCATGTTGCAGCAAGGAGGGGGTGTGGCTCGATGTTGGAGCTGGGTTGGGGCATGATGCAGTAAGTGAAACTTGTCCATTGCACTTCAGTTTTTGTGTCAGTCTGTAAAATAACACGGTAATTTGGCCTGACATGGGCCAAGAGAGCAGCACTGTATCCTGCTGCAGACTTAAGCTTTGGCAAAAGCTTAGAGAGCCCTTCATAAATTAAAGCGAGCCCTAGATATGTAGGCTGACAACAGTAAAATGAAAGCTGTATATTCAAAAATATGAAAAGGAAATGTACATACCATGATAGCTGTTGAATCAGTGATATTGCCCTGTAATCTTTTGTTTGTTGTTTAAACAGAAAACGTGTCCAATAAACCAAGCTTGGTTAAAAGAATGATGTCCTTTATTGTAGCCGGCAGGTTGACACGGTGTCCACAAAGATCACTAGATCTGAGAAACAGCCACATCAGTGACCGATTCGTATCGGAACCCTGATTGGTTCTGCACATATGCAAAATTTTGTGGCTACTTCCTTTCACCGCTTCTTTTTTTTCTTGAATGCAGAAATTAAAACTTAAGCTGAATTCACGCTTTATCTTGATATGTGGAACATATTTGTTGTCAAATATAATAAACCTTTGCGGCAGAATTAGTCTCAGAACAGCACCAAATACATGGGCCTTAATACAGATGGATACAGATTCAAGTAGAGATATGAGTTCAAGTCTTATTCTCCGTCTGTAGGCTGCTACAGAGATCTTGGCTCATGTACAGTAAACTTAATACGCATAAGCCACTTAATAATCACGTATTTATAAATGAAAGGTTTATTAAACTAACTGCACACAACTATAGTAGACATACAAATGAATGAATTGATGCAACCATGAATTAATCCAATGAATATAACAGAACAATTAAGAAATTCATTAATGTAATAATTAATATAATGACAGATAATTCATGCATGAAACGAGGACCATTTTATACCGGAAGACGCAGTGAATGATCATCTTGGCAAGCTCTGTTAACTTCCGTGTAAACACAGGAAACCACTAAGTGGATAAAACTTTAATATTGAAATCACCTTAATGCATATTTCAGCAGCTGAGAGGTTATTAAGAAGCAATGTTATATTTCTTAGGCCAAATTGACTTTTAAGAAACTTTGCCTTTGGTTTAGTCACTACTTTATTCTCTCAACTTTACGATTCTTTATCATGGTTATATTGAAGGGAGAGTCTATTCCTGATCTAACGCTAAAGTACTTGTAGGTAATGTATATCAACCCCAATATGATATTAGCAATATCACGGGAAGAAGTAAAGTTTCACCTGGTGCCTCAGAAAACCAGGGCAGAGGTTGCTCTTGAAAGGAGGAGGGAGTCGTTTCTCCTGCGGGCCCATTCTGGAGCTTTTGTGCCTCCTCGGTTGTGCTCATCCCCACCCGGTGACTCGGCTGGAGACACCGGTCTCTCCATAAGGCGTTTTTGGGGTGTGTTCCATCCCACGTCGCGATTCAGCTCGAATCAGTGTCTTTCTCTGCAGTTAGAGCAATTATACCATTTTCTTCACACACTCCCACTTGGCTGGGGTGTGTAGGGTTCAGAGTTTCTTCAGTTCGAACTTTAGTGGTGGAGGACAGACTTCACTCAGGGCAGGGATGTAGATATTAAGTCTATTGTCTGTTCCGTTCTCCGGAGTGGAAGGTGGTGGTATTGCACCTGGACGTCAACTGCCTAAAACTAGAAGAAGAAGAGGTTTTGCGGTGTTAGAACACAGAGGTGGAACAAGCTTCTTTCAAACAAAGTTGGCTGGATGAGGCAGATGGCCTTCAGCACGCTCTGTATGGGAAGCCAGACGGCTCAAATGTTGTCAGTCGGCCCATGTCCCTGGTACATAATATGACATAAAATATAGTGTCCTGATGGTTTTTATGCCGCTTTTTCATGAGATTTTAATGCCATGGCCCCAGCACATATTCTTTATCACATGCACATATTTGGACTTAACTCACCATCAGGGTTTAAATGTGTGCACCTTACACACGTGGAGGGAGTGGACCTTATATTCTAAGATTTAATTAAATAGCCTGACCACACCACTTCAGGACTTCCTTATTTGTATAGCACCTTTCTATAGGTAAGTGCAGTGCTTCACAGATGATAAAATACACTGCCTGGCCAAAAAAAAGTCACACACTAATATTTTGTTGGACCGCCCTTAGCTTTGATTACAGCATGCATTCGCTGTGACATTGTTTCGATAAGCTTCTGCAATGTCACAACATTTATTTCTGTCAAGAGTTGCATTAATTTCCACCAAGATCTTGTATTGATGATGGGAGAGTCGGACCACTGCGCAAAGTCTCCTCCAGCACATCCCAAAGATTCTCAATGGGGTTAAGGTCTGGACTCTGTGGAGGCCGATCCAT
>JAVQJF010014705.1:0-13791 GCA_036023855.1 Gadopsis marmoratus | reverse complement strand
TTAATGTCGGGAAAACAAAAGCGATGATTGTGGACTATAGGAAACAGAAAAGAGACAGCCACAAACCCATTCACATCGGAAAAGCCGAGGTGGAGAGGGTCAACAACTTTAAGTTCCTCGGGGTTCAAATTACTGAGGATCTCTCCTGGTCCTTACATGCAGACAATGTGGTGAAGAAGGCTCGTCAGCGGCACTACTTCTTGAGGAGACTGAGGAAGTTTGGTATGAATGCCAACATTCTGACTAACTTCTACAGATGCACCATCGAGAGCTTGTTGACTGGCTGTGTATCGGTGTGATACGGGAACTGCACTGCCCACAGTTGGAAATCACTACAGCGACTGTTGCGCACCAGCGGCAACCATCCCTGCCATTCAGGACATTTACCACCAGCGATGCCTGCGGAAAGCTCACAGCATCATCAAGGATCATAGCCAACCAGCACGCAGTCTGATCTCCCTGCTACCATCTTGTAGGAGGTACAAGAGCATGGCTGCATGCACCTCCAGACTCAAAAACTGTTTTTTCCCACAAACCATCAGGCTACTGAACGCTCACTGCTAAACACAACATGCTCCTTTCACCTGTGCAATACACTTGTCACTTTATGCGAAATCCTCTGTCACTACATGTAAATAATGAACATTCTATACATTCTGCAACACACTTGTCACTTTATACCAAAATCCTCTGTCACTACAGGTAAATAATGAACATCCTATGCTTGACTTATCAATATTGTTTACTATTGCCCTTATCCTGTGTACATGTACATTTTTTAAATTTTTTTACATTTTGTACTTTAAATTGTAGCATCCTATACTTTGGGTTTTTTTTCTTTCATATTTAGTATATTTATACTTTGCTTTGCTGACTCTCGTCCGACACATTTCATTGCAATGTTGACCCTGTGTTAAACTGCATATGACAATTAAACTTGAAACTTGATGGAACCTTCTAATCTAAAAACTGACTTTCTGCTTGAAATGATAAAGTTCAATCTTGCAAAACATGAAAAGAAGCAGTGATTTTTCAAGGAACACAAACAATTTACTCATAATTTGTTTTAAGACATTTTAAGACATAGAATTAGTATTGTAAAAGAGTGTATGAGAAAATTTAATATTTTTAGGAGGAATCATCTTTTTCTTATTCTCAAACGCATTGCAGGATCAGTATAAAGGTCAGTGAAAAATATTATGTGCAGTGCTGAGGACAATGGTAGGTAAGAATATGATTGGTTATTAAACACATATTCAAGGAACCATTAGTTTTATGTTCCCTTTGGTTTCTTGAAAAATGTGTTTAAGGAACCATTAGCTCATGTTCTTGTTTAGACAGCCACTGTAGTAGCCACTGGAATAAATCTAACCAGGGCTTTATGCCACAAAAAGTGGGACAAGTATAAGAATTTTGATATTCTCTCTACAGATCAGTATGCCAGGAAAATTATGGGTCTAACTTACTAATTGTTCAACCCTCCAACAACGAGAATGCTGAGCTTTCACATTTCATCAGGAGTCATTAATAGGCTAACACTATCAAGCACATCGTGTTTAATTAAGAAAGTCATTTAAAAACACGCACACAAAGGGGACATAGACGTAGTGTTTCTGTAGTGGTGACGAAACGTAACAAAATGTACATATTAGCAGTTTGAGTTACACCAAAGCTCCCTGCGCTCTCCTGGAAAATATTACTCACTTTAAGAAAAATGACATATTAACAGTTCCTTACTTCTCTGTAAAAGCACATCATCTAGAAACATAAGCTAAAGGATCGTCATATGTCGACAGTATTCTTGTCAATTCGGGATGAAACTGTCCCCAACCCTTAACCCCCTCCTCAAACCCTGCTGATCGAGCCTCTCACTCCTGGAGCACCTCTGGATCCTCTTCCTTTGACCAGTGGTTAATTCAAACCATAATAATCTTTGGGACATGTTCATATATTTGGCTCTTGGACTTTCTGGCCCTGGCTTTTAATCACTGGACCATCAGTCTGCCGTAACCACAACCTAACCCCAACCAACCAACCTTGGCACTCCCTCCGATACCCTGTACCATACACCACAGGCTGCTGCTATCTACCTACTATAATCTCATCATGCAGCTGAGATGCATAATTCAGCAACTCAAATACAAGTAAAATCAGCCTCTGTGTTGGTTTCCCCAGCGTGGATTCTGTGGTTGCCATGGTCACACAGCAAGCAGCGTGGCTGAGTTGAAAAAGTTGAACCATCATCAACTTCGATGACAATGGCAAACAGCTGTGCACGTTCAAGAGAGCGGTAGCTACCTCCTCTCTCCTTGCTGCTGCTGCTGACCGTTGTGTTTACACTGAAATCAATGGAGGCGGTAGCGGCAACCACTCGCTATCTGAAGACACCTTAACCCTAAACCCTGCAGATCTACATAAAGGCAATATGCTTACATTGCATAACTTTAGTCCTCAATAACACCTGAAGAGATGAGGGGGCGTTTAAGACCAACTTTGTCTCCTGAATGTCTGCATCTCCACTGAGATTTGCAAAGGACTGTTTGTCTGTATGTTTTGGGGCGTTCAAAATGACAGCAAAGCAGCTGATCCATTTCAGCTTGAACTAACATGTCTTAAAACACTCTCTGCAGCTGTCAAAATCATCTGAATTGTTCTGACTAAATTAAGAGAAATTCCCTCATTATCTTAGCAATGTTTGCTCCACTTACATAAGTAGTTAGTAAGTGAGATATGCACCGTATGTAATTAAACTAGCAGTTCCTCCTCACTCAATAACCAATATTTCCATAACCGTATGCACATTGTACTGCCCTTGTCATTAAATGGGGATAAATGTGCTGCCATTTAAAGACAGCATCTTATTGAATCCTGAGGAGATATTTGATTTGTGGATATAAACTGAGTATAAATGTCAGTAATTCTGTGACTTCTGTTTCATTTAGTCTAATCCTGGAAACACATTACTAGACATTCTGTCTTTTCCTTTTTCAGCCAAGTAAGTGTTGGTCAATTTAAAGTTAACAGCAGATGTTTACTGAAACAATCTCACTGCTTTGATTCTGGTGAGTAAATTGTTCACATTTAACAAGATTTGGGAAAGGTTTTCCTGCCCTTTTCTTCTTCTAAACTCTATGATTAATGTGTGCGTGTGACTCATTTTGAGTCATTTTCTTACTCTTAATGAAGCGGGGAGGGTTGTCATTGACATCAGTCAGGGTGATGTTAACCACGGTGGTTCCAGTGAGACCCCCTCTCTGTCCGGCCATATCTTTAGCTTCGATCACCACCTGGTAGTGCTCCCTCTGCTCGCGGTCCATGTCACCAGGGCCCAAGGCCGTCCGGATCAAACCTGAACAAAAATAACACATGCTTTTTGTTTAAATTCTGCTCTTCATTTTCTCTTTTTTTCTTCTTCGGTCCCCTTTTATCAGGATCCTACATCATGCTAAACTGCAGCTCATAGAACAATCAGAGAACTGGTTGTTTCAGACTAAAATGTATTTCTTAAAGTGTGACCAATCTGACTTTCTCGTCTCAAACAGGTGTATTGTGCTCTTGTTTCTTTTGTGGGTGGATGAGAGAAGAACCTGCCATCTGTTAAACTGATATTTTGTTTTTCCAATCAATACACAGCTTGTTATACATGTTCTGCAAATAAAACCAGGCGTATCTACCAAGGAATTTCAAGTCATCTGATACACCTTCAATCTTTTAAACTTGTATCTGGATTTACAAATAATTTGTTGCAAAAGTGAGGGGCACAGCAGAATGGAAATTGGTCTTGTGAAGATGTATGTCAATCTCATGTCCATGCATTAAGTACAGAGCTGGAGTCAGAACATGTTCAGCCTAGCTTTGTCTAAAGCCTGGCAACATTTGGAAACAGCTAGCCTGGCTCCCAAATACAACTACAGACACCTCTAAAGCTCACTGATTATGACACTGTATTTAATTAGTTTAACCTATACATTCAGTGTTGTGTTTTTACTTAAAGGTGGGTGGGGTAGGCCCCCTAAGTGGTCTGAGGTAAAACTTATTTTTCTGCCCCTCCTCTTGGCTCTGTTTTCAGGTTTCAGAAACTCTAGCTGATGATGGGAGACTTTGGCCAACCACTGGTTATTTCAGAGACAGGGCTTGTACCTATTGGCTGTTCTACAAATGCAGACGCATGTGTACGTCCCTTCAGATGGTGAAAGTCTGATTCAGTGGTGGAAAATCCTGCTACTTGTAATACATTTCCAATACCTCCTTTGCCTACAACGGTGTATAGTAGGAAACAACACGTCCTGGATTCACACACAGGAGATTGACAGGAAACATGCAGCATGTATCATAATTTAGATATCTCACTAGATAGATATCAGCCTCACTGCTTACCGTAAGTTCTCTGTATATCGTAGAAGAGCTGTGCTGCATTACTGCTAATGCAAACAGATCATCCTACTGCTGATGTTTCACATTAAAAGCATTCAACTTAATAATAATTCAATAAGTGTATATTCTAAGTAAGTAATAATACACCTTATTACTTGTATTTCTCAAATTGTTAAAATATTCCTGTAATTGCCCTTAGTTCTAGTTCTAACAAGTTTGCCATTTGCTTCAATATTATTGTTGTTCTTCACATTCCACTTCCTGTTAGCGTCCAGAGAACGTGGTCTATCATTGCTGCTTAATCCATGCGAGCAGTAATCTGGCCATGGCCCTGACTCCTCTGTTTGTTAGAAACAAACAGCTGAGCAGAGAGAGGGAGATTACTGCAATGATTATCTAAATGGATGGATAACCATTTTATTTACAGAGAAAGTACATAAGATCAGAAAAGGGTTGAGCTGAGCTGTGGTTTTATTTTATGATAGCAGATTTTACAACAAACCCATGATCTCTGGCTTTTTTCAGTGTAGTAGGAACAAATTCTGAAGGGGTAGAATGTAAAAAATGTGTATTAACTTTTCATTGCAATTTCTTCCAGTGTTTTTACAAAGAAAACTGATATACAGGCTTAGAATGAGCTACAACAACTGAGACACTGTTGATTCAAAGTGTGAATCAAATGAAATTCTGGTGTTGTTAAAGACTGGTGGAAGATTTCCTCCACAGATGATCTGAAAATTTGAATCTGGTGAAGTGAATATGGAGGAGATATGAAAGTGGCACTAGTAAGAGAAAAGGGCAATTTAAACTGTAAGTACGATACAGTAGTTCACTGTTAGTATTACATCTTTTGTCTTGGTTTTTTAGTATTTTAATTCACTCTTTTGATGCTGTTTTGTCATGCTAGCAGAGCAGCAAAGGAAAAAAGAAACCGTCTGACATTTTCGGGCTTTGTTCATTTATTGTCTCACTTGATTCAGATGGAAAGGCTGATATCAGTTTCATCTCTGTGTGTCCAATACAGAGATTGGTCTGTGGCAATGTTAGCATAGCTTAGCACAAAGACTAGCTCAAAGGAACACACTGACATTTCCCAAAATGTCAGTTTGCTTTAAAGAATGTCTCCTGCTGCTATTTCAGATTTAAATGTTTTTCTGGTGAAACACTTTTAAACTTCTAATTTGAAGCAGCTACAGGAAGTACTGACTTCAGCTTAGCATCCACTTGCTCACTCTTTGTTTGATAAACAACAAAGGTACCCTTAGTATTTGTTTGCAACCAAATGAAATATGTCAAGTACCAAAAGCACAGATTCAGTTTTGCTTTTCTTTCCTTTTTTTTAAACCTGCAGTTAAGCTACAGCAATAAAATTTTACACTTTCCTTCCACGAAAGGGATGATGCCATTTGAGCAGCTAGAAGGCTGAGACCTCAGAGCCAGGAGTGCTGAGTTTCACTGACGGCAACTTAAGAACAATCAAAAAAAAGCCAAAGGATAGCATCTGGATTTAATTATTGAATGAAAACATTGAGTGGTTAGTACGACATGACTAATGGTGTATTGATAGAACTGTTACTTATAGGTTACAGCTTTAATACTTTTAGACCTGAGTGCTGCTTTTGACACAGTAGATCATGCCATTTTAATTGACCGTCTCGAAAACTGGGTTGGCATCAAGGACACTGCACTTTGTTGGTTTTATTACTATTTCTAGAAAGAACCTACTAGGTCCAATTTTATTCTCTATCTAAGTGCTTCCACTTGGTCAGTTCATACAATGTCATAACATTTCTTTTCATTGCTATGCAGACGACACACAGATGTACCTTCCCCTGAGACCCGGTGACCCAAATAGCCGGGCTGCTGTCTTAGACTGTCTCAGCGATGTCAACTGCTGGATTGCACAAAATATTCTTCAGTATAATAACTCAAAATCAGAAATCATACTGATCAGTCCCCCAAGTCTATGTTATTAAGGATCTAATGGACCTTGGTTCATTATCAACTAATCTGAAACCCACTGCCAGAAATTTGGGTGTTCTATTTGATTCAGATCTGAGTTTTGCACCACAAATCAAAACAGTTGTCCAGTCCTGCTTTCATCAAATAAGAACCATCTCCAGAATCAAACCTATGCTCTCACACTCGGGCCTGGAAAAAGTAATTCGTGCTCTAGTTTTCTCGAGACTCGACTCCTGTAACTCCCTCCTTTCTGGCATCAACCAAAAGTTACTCTCTCGCCTCCAACTAGTTCAGAGTGCAGCAGCTCGGCTTCTTACTGGTTTTAACAGACAACATCACCCCAATCCTGGCTTCTCTCCATTGGCTCCCCGTTCGATTTAGAATTGATTTTAAGATTTTACTGATCACTTATAAGGCACGCCTGGGTCTGGCACCAAGCTATATAGCAGCAATGCTGACCCCTTATGAGCCAGTTCGCAGCCTTAGATCCTCAGGTGGACCCTTCTGGCCATTCAAGAGTCGAGGCTTAAATCTGAAGGTGACCGAGCTTTTGCCATCAGGGCCCCTCGACTCTGGAACGACCTGCCTGATGAGATAAGGCTCGCAGAATCAGTGACCTCTTTAAATCGCTTCTTAAACCACATTTTTATAGACTTGTTTTCATGTGATGTCATCTTCATATCGTCTTATCATTTTTATTGATTTGAATTATTTTTATTTTTATTTATTAATCTTTTATCTTTATCTTGCATTTGTTTTGCTTAATTTAATTTATTTATCTTTTACTGATTTCTGTTTTATTGCTTTTTGAGTCTCCTGTCTTTGCTTTGTCTGTCAAAGCACTTTGTACACTCTGTTTTTAAGATGCTATATAAAGTTATTATTATTAATATTAAATGCATCATGCGAGTAAAAATCGAAAAGGTCAATGCATTAACAAGTAAAAAGCTTCAATAGTAAACTAAAATAGGAACAGATCCTGAAAGAGGGAGGCGTCTTAGATATAGAAGATTAGATATATTTATAAAATAGGGGACATTAGAAATAAAAAAAGGCCTGGTTCTCTCTAGAGTGGAGGTGGAAGTTGAAAATGTTTTTACGGTTTATTAATCAAAGTAAGATTTTTCTTTTGGTCTATTAACTCAAATGTATTAGGAGAGGAATGGAGGAAAAGAGGTAGTGTTAACAGTAAATTTTTTTTGTTTAGGGTTTGTAGTAAGGCATAAATCATATCCTAAACATTTTGTCCCTGTGTGTTGGAGATGTTGACCATTACAGTACGTACAACACAGGGATTGGGATTTAAAGGATGATTCTGTCAAACATACCTGTGTTTGGGTCCACAGAGAAGTATGGGTGTCCCTGGCTGATGCTGTAGACCAGTTTGGCACTGTTCCCATACATACTGTCATCAGCATCTGTAGCTGTCAACTGGATGACTGATGTACCTGAGAGATGCACATTGACATCACTGTCACTCACAAATATCACAGATCTGGGTTATCCGTATCATGCTTTAATTATTTAGAAAAATGATTTACATAATTAAAATTAGATGGAAAGAACAATCAAAATGGTCTCCCTGTCCAGTAAGAGTTGTCCTCACCGATATCAGACCTCTCAGGTACACTGCCGGTGTAAACTTCTTTGCTGAACTGAGGCTCGTTATCATTGATGTCGTGGAGTTTGACGGTGAACTCTGTCTCTGGCTCCAGCTTTTGACCTGTCCGCTTGTTGACCACTGTGGCTCTGAGGATATAAAAAGCCTTCTCCTCACGATCCAGGCGGCGAGTAGCGTGCAGGTCACCATTACTCTCATCAATGACAAAGATGGTGCCAGCCCCCTCACCGGACAGAACGTACTTGACTAAGCCATTGCCGTGGTCCTGGTCCGACTGGAGCTGCAGATGGACACACACATATGAAATTGCCTAATTTGCCTAAAGAGTTTCAACATACTTATAGTTGAACAGCATTGTAATTCCATTTATACCAGTTACACAGCCCACTTTTTCCTACACAGCAAATTGTTTAGAGTGTATCTGCTATTAAACTGTAACTCCTAACTTGTATGCATTTGAAGAAGTGTTTTGACACACACATATGAAAGTGCCTAATTTTCATCCTCAGAGTCTCAACATTCTTATAGTTGAACAGCATTGTAATTCCATTTATACCAGTTATACAGCCCACAGTTACAGCAAACTGTAACTCCTAACTTGTATGCATTTGAAGAAGTGTTTTGAAGGATACTGTAAATTCTTTGCAAATCATCAAAACTATAATGTAGATCATTGTCATTATATATCCATAACTTTCCTGAATATATAATGTAGATCATTGTCATTATATATCCATAACTTGCCTGACCCCTCTCTGCCCAGACTCTAAAGCCAGGGTCACCTCTGCATGGAGAAAATCTTTGGTTTCCCCATATTTGTGTAAAGACTAATATATCTGACACTGTATTTAAGTGTGCTTCTACACTGTACCAGACTCTTATAGTATTCCTGACAAATGGGTTATGGGCGTCTTTTAGCAGGTTTTTCAATGTGTCAGAATACAGACAGAGCTTTAGGTGTAATGGAGGTGTAGTGGGATTTTCTATTGTGCACCATGGTATTGTAAAATTGTGTAACAATGAATGCATGGGTGCAATAATCTAGGCTGTGCAATAATATCAGAGAAAGTCTGGAACTTGGAGTCCTCCCCTTTCATATGGCAAGTAAAGTAAGGTGGGTAAACTGGGTGTTTATTATTCCAAATAAATTGGGATATTATTTCTTTCAGTTTATGGAATAGATTAGATGGGGGTGTAAAGGAAAGTATTGGAACAAATGTTGGTAAAACGTTAATCTTAACAATATTGACACGGTCAATTAAAGAAATGGGACGATCTGACCATCTTTTAAGGGATTCTGAAATGGATATTAAAATTACATTATAGTTCTGTGGAACTAAGTTATTTATGTCTGGA
The DNA here is from genome assembly GCA_036023855.1 of Gadopsis marmoratus. Classification (NCBI taxonomy): domain Eukaryota; kingdom Metazoa; phylum Chordata; class Actinopteri; order Centrarchiformes; family Percichthyidae; genus Gadopsis; species Gadopsis marmoratus. Next base: position 4,478 of record JAVQJF010014705.1, on the reverse strand, counting down.
GTGAATTTTATTCCCAGATAAGACCCAGTATCCCTACTGGTGGACTATCTTTTTCAGTCTTTCTTTATACAGAATATTAGACTTTGTGTTATTTACCTTGTAACTAGAGATGCTCCCGAAATACTTTTGTAAGTGTTGGTAGCTACTGGGCCAGATGTTTTAGGGAAAGTACAATATCAGCTGCATGTGTTCATAGTTCCCAAATGTTAATCCTGTCATTAGGGTGGGATCTGATTATCATTGCTAGGGGTTCAATTGATAGTACTAATAAGGGGGATGATAGCGGTGCACCCCTGGCGTGTTTTCCTGGACAAGCTAAAGGTATATATAGAGTCGGTCGAGACCAGCTCTATATTAACAAGCGCTATGAGATAACTTTGTTATGATATGGTGCTATATAAATAAAACTGAATTGAATTGAATTGAATTGAATAAATGGTTTTGATATAGTGGTGTTAATCAGACTCTCTGCACTTGGTTAGCTGAACAGTAGTTTTATCCATTTAATCATATTTTCACAAGGGCCAAATCTGGGCAGTATTTCAAATAGATACAACCATTCCACCCTGTTGAAGCATAGACTTCCAGTTTCAGTATATATAAAACTGAGCAGCCTTTTGAAATTTTTAAATGCCTGCCTGCCTCCGATGTTTGAGGAACGTTTGATAAAAACAGTGGCCAACTGTTTTAGGAGATTATTGAGCCTTTAAAAAAATAATCAAACTATACATTTGTGTTTTTAAAGGTTTACATCTTCAGTAGTAACCAATGGCATTGGGCCTAGGAGCCACAGACTGGGTAGACAGCACCACACATTGATGTTTTTGGTCTCTTTACTGGATGTGGAACAATATAATCAAATATTAACAGCCTTATTCTCTTGCCGATAGGGTTGTCGGATTGAAAGGTGCTCATACGAGTCAGTTTGGAAGACTTGACGTTTTATGTATTTAATTGTTCAGTTTGGAGGACTTGTTGAATGTGTGAGATGAAGTGTCTTATATACTGTACTGCAGACCTGGGCATTGTACGGCCCGCGGGCCACATCCGGCCCTTTGGCTGTCCCTAACCGGCCCGCGAGAGGTAAATGGTAAATTAGCAATCAAACAAAAAAGTGTTCATCATTCACGCAATACAACTGAGAATTGCTTTTATTTTGAAGGCGTCTGCTATATTTTAAAATTTACGTACGTCTGTGCTTGTGGGCGTGGTTGTGACCGTAAAAAAAAAGAAAGATTGATACAGAATGTAAAGTTTTGAACATAACATGGACTTCTAAATTTTTATTTACTCATTAAGTTAAAGTTAAAGTTGCGTGCTTAGTTTGTGGAGTACAGATCGCTGTGTTTAAGGATTACAATTTGAATTGTCATTACCAGACTAAAAACGCAGAGAAATCCAAGAACATGACTGATGCATTGTAGGAACGAACTACTCTGAAGCTTTGCTATCTACGCTGCAAAATCAACAAGCTGCACACATCATGGGATTGAGCAGTCAAAACCAGATTTGTGATTTCCCACAAAATCGCTAAAAACAGTAAGCCATTCTCTGCCTGCGAACAAACGTTGAATTGATTAAGTTTAACAAATCCGGATACAGATCCTCTGTCACTGACGATCGCCTGTCTGTTCTTCGATTATGCACCTCAGACATTCAACCTGACTTCTTTGCAACGCGGACTGGATTTCTCTCACTGACCAAGAAAAAAAGAACTGAAAAAAGCAATTGGACTATAAACTAAACAGCAATAGTGCTTGTTACTTTTTTGTATAAAGTTAATTTAATATTGGTCTTTGAAATACTGCAAAAACATGCTCATTTTCAAAATTGTTTTTGTGAATGTTGATTAAATGGCCTTATAATGTTGACGTTTTTACTATTCCTGCTCCACATTGTCATAACATCTACTCTTATCAAAACCACACAATTTACTGCTTTTTATAAAGAAATAAAATTAATATTGAGTTCAGCTTATTGCTCCGGCCCACAGCAACAGTCTCAGTTTCTCATGTGACCCCTTGGGAAAATTAATTGCCCACCCCTGCTGTACTGTATGCTATATCTCAATTTATCATACACCTTACACATGACTGCTGCCTTCAATACCATCCAGCCCCTTCTACTGAGAGACTAGCTGACAGATGAGGGTGGATTCACACCTAGTGACCTGGATTACGGACTACATCACAAAGATACCACAGTATGTCAGGCTGAGTGACTGCTCCTCACAGGCTGTGGTCAGTAGTACTGGTGCACCACAGGGGACTGTGCTCTCCCCAGTTCTGTAATTCAATTAAATTTCATTTTATTTATATAGCGCTATATCATAACAGAGTTATCTCATAGCACTTGTTAATATAGAACAAGTCTAAACCAACTCTATATGTATAGACCCAACATTTCCACCATGAGCAGCACCAGGTGACAGTGGCAAGGAAAAACTGCATTTTAACAGGCATAAACCTCAAGCAGAACCAGGCTCTGGGTGGGCGGTCATCTGCCTTGACCGGTTGGGTAGAGAGAGAAAAAAAGAGGGGGGGCTAGAGTGAGAGCAGGATGAAAGAGAACACACAGTAGCACAGTACAATTCCACATACAGAAGATGTAAAGCAATGGCAGCTACAATGTTACCCCCTTTACACTTCTGACTTTATGTACAATTCTGAGTCATGCCACATGCAGAAGTTCTCAGATGACACTGCTATTGTGGGGTGTATTAGGGGTGGTCAGGAGGGCGAGTACAGGAGCCTGGTGGAGGACTTTGTGACTTGGTACAAGTTGAACAATCTGCAGTTGAACACCTCCAAGACCAAAGAGATGGTGGTGAACTTTCGGAGGACCAGGCCCCATCTGAAACCGGTCTCCATTGAGGTGGTCGATGTGGATGTGGTCTGGACCTACATGTACTTAGGGCTGCAGTTGGACTAGAAACTGGACTGATCATCACAGGAAGGTGCAGAGCAGGCTCTATTTCCTGAGAAGATTGGGCTCCTTCAACATCTGCAAGAAACTACTGCTGATGTTTTACCAGTTAGTCATCGCCAGCGCTCTCTTCTATGTCGTGGTGTGCTGGAGAGGCAGCATTAGGAAGCGGGACGCTATGCGGCTGGACAGGCTGGTGAAGAGGGCTGGCTGTGTGGTTGGCACGGAGCTGGATTCCCTTATCTCAGTGGTAGAAAGCAGGACCTTAAATAAACTGCTATCCACCAGCACACCACCCTCTGCACAGCACATTCACCAGGCACAGGAGTATGTTTAGTGGCAGACTGCTGTCTTAGTCCTGCTCAACGGACAGATTAATGAGGTCCTATGTCCCCCAGGCCATACGACTTTACAACTCCTCACAATGCTGAGGGGAAGGAAATGGAAGTGACTCTTTGTCCTTTATTTTTGTGTGTATTGTGTATTGTACATTGGTGATTTTATATTTTGGATTTAAGCTACTGGGTATTTAGTTCAGTTTATTTAAATTTAGACTCTCCAATATAGTTTCCGTCTATCGATGTATGCTTATTGATGGAACATGGATGGAGGGAAAAGAGGATGGACAGGCCAGTGGACGATGGTGACAGGTTTACATAAGGGAGAAAGCACAGAAGAGCAAAGACAGAAACACAAAAGAAAAACCAAAAGAAACACAAGAATCTACTGAAGTTAAAAGCTGAAAATGAAGAGAGAGCAGCAGAAAGCCCAAGTTTGTGTTGTGCCCAAAGGAGAAAACATCTATCAGATCTGCTGTGAGATCTGATGCTTTTACCCTGATACCTGCAGCAATAACCCAGCTCTCTCTCTCGCGCCTCTTGTCTTTGTCTGTATCGCTCGACCTCAAGTGGCTCGCTGTTCACCTTTCATCCCTTCATCCCTTCATTCCTGCTTTACTCCTTCAGGCCAGGTGTTAGGGTGAAGCCTTTGATTATACGTGTGTGTGTGTGTGTGTGTATGTGTGTGAGCCATTATAGCTGCTACCTGTGGAAGGTGTACTTACAAACACTGGCTTTGGGTAGATTTATGTAAAGGTCTGATATTTTTATTTCATAAAATATCTGAGCCAAAGCTGATTCATACAGTGCTTTCTACTTGTTATGTGATGGATATGATCTGATGACATACTGTATATACTAAAAAACTGAAAACTGCACTGGTTTCGTATGGGGAGCCCTAAACCTGAACCGATTTTAAATCTCATTTTCATTAAAATCCACACAAATACATACATATTTTGTGAATCATGGCATAGATGCAGGCTTTTGTGCAAGCCTGCCTGGTCCTGACCAATTTTGTGCTAGTTACTGAAAAATAGTTACAGTCAGGGGCGGCTGGTATCAATAGGCTAGCAGGGCTCAGTCCTCCCTGTCCTTTACAATAAATATAATAAAATAATTGTAAAAAATCTTAAAACAGATCGTCTTCAATTTTGGTGGGACCTAGAGGAGCAACAGAACCAAATAGTCACAAGAAAAACGGAGGAAATAGAA
>JAVQJF010014694.1:0-21002 GCA_036023855.1 Gadopsis marmoratus | reverse complement strand
ATATCTTTGTTGTAAAGCACTTTGAACTGCATTTCTTGTATGAAAGGTGCTATATAAATAAAGTTTATTATTATTATTATTATTATTATTATTATTATTATTATTATTATTATTATTATATGAGCGTGTGCAGGAAGGCAGCAGGATTTTAAAACTGTTCTTCCATATAATAAATCTAAGTTAAGCAGCTCTGCATCATCAAACCAGAACTGACCCACAGCTGTTCAGAGAACAATAAAGTTTTGTCACCTGAAGAAACAGCTGGAGACATTAAAGACACACAACAGCCTGTTTCTGCCACCAGACGAGAGAGAAACGCCACAAACACACAGTTACGTTTAACTCACCGAGCTCTTCGTCCTTATCGTCCATGTCGCCGCCGCTGGTTCTGGTTTCTAGTCGTTAAACGTGATTTACGCCCCGAAACGCGCAGACGCCAACGAGCCCCGCGCGCAGTCCGGTTCAACGTGCAACTTCCGGTTATGATATCAACAAATAAAAGCCCCCCACCCCTTTTAATGTGCTTCCAGTGGAAGAGCAGCACAAAGCCCACAGTCCTTATTCTGTGCAGACACGTTAGAGTTTATCTGAAGCTACTAACTTTCCAAGTTACTTGATGTCAGTTACTGGGCTCGGCAGCAAATATCAAAAACGCAATAAACTTTATGTATATAGCACCTTTCGTACAGGGGGGTGAAGCTCAAAGTGCTTTACAAGAAAGAGACGAAAGAACGGAGAGAAGAATACGTGAATATATCAACAGATAACACACTGGTGGTAATAAAGTGGCAATAAAGTAAATAAAACATAAGTTCATATTTAAACTGCTGCAGAGGCTGTAAGAGGCCATGAAGGATAATAAAACAAACACCACAACAGATACTTTAGATCAATATATACAAACGCACTACATACAGAAAGATGGTCAAGTAGCAGATGACACTGTGTAAAATGTGTGTGATGGCCACGTCTGCTGCCACACACCTGGCTGAGGCGGCGCTGACCCCACGCCGGGTCACACGGTTAGTTACACGGTTAGTTACACGGGCAACATTTCTGTTGACCGCAGTGTGCAGACAAAAACCCTGAGACACAGTCATGGTTCAGTTTCAACTGTCCAAACATCTGGGAACTTCCGGCCCCCGGCTGCTCTGTTCGCGTGTGACTTGACGCAGCTGCTGGCCGCGCCCACTCCTGCTTACGTCATCCACCCTGCAGGAACCCGTAACTAACGCGAACCGAGTTTTCTAAATATGACTTAACTTTGAATTCTGACTTTAATCTTACGAATTCAAAAATCTAAGAAGCCGCAGCGATCGACTTGCAGAACCTCTCCTCCCGTCCGAGCGGCTGTCACGTGACGAGCCACCGCTCCCACACGACAAAGGAGTAGTTCAGCGAACGAGTCACTCCCGAGCGACACACCACTCGGCTTCTCCCGCAGCAACTGTTTGCTGTCGTTCGGCTGAACTCGGAGACACATTTCTGACAGATTCTAGCCTGAAAGAATCCAAATGGTAGGATGCGACGACCCCCCGTTGTGTGTTAAACGTGTTAATATTCGCGTCGTGGCTGCTGCGAGTGTGAGAGTGATTTTAACGCATCGCTGAGCGCGGCTAGCTTACTTATGCTACTTATGCTAAGCTTACTTCTGCTAGTCGGGCCTTGTCGTGTTGGCCCGGTGTAGTTAGCGTGTCGGGCCTTGTGTTAGCCCGGTGTAGTTAGCCCGGTGTAGTTAGCCTGCCTCCTACCGGCTCTGGCGCTGTGACGGTGTCGACAGCAGCTGGTTTAATGTTCTCTGTTCTCCTGGCAGCATTTCAGTCACGTCAGTGAGCCGCTGCATGAAGCCTGTTGCTAACCGGTGTTGTGGTGGCTGCTGTTGTTGTTGTGGTTCCCCAGGCGGAAGTAGAGGAAACGCTGAAGAGGATCCAGAGTCAGAAGGGGGTCCAGGGGATCATCATCGTCAACTCAGAAGGTAAGAAGATCACAGAGAAACACCTCCCTTTGTGTGTCCACTGGTCTGTGCAGCCGTTTGTGATGCTCAGTGTACTGACCAGCCATAACACCGCCCCCCTTTACCGTGCCCGGCAGGAATAACAAACTCTCCCGATGGACCCAGGGAATAAAAGGACATGCTGTTGTTTATCAAAATCATTGATTAATATGTTGGTTTTTTTTGTGATTGACCAGATGTTTGTTTCGCCCTTTATTTCTGGTAGTTGTGGACTAGGAGCAGTAGAAGCTCAGAGTGTGTGTTGTGTTGTGATGAGCAGAACACTGTCAGGAAAGTGACCTGCAGGATATGCAGTCAGGTCATGGTGGGAACAAGCCGAGTTCACACGTTTTCACTCCGTTTGTGGCGCAGCTGTAGAATTATCGTGTAGTCAGAAACCTTCTTTCCAGCTTGGCCTTAATTTAAATATATAACCCGTTTACTTAACATGGAAATCGTTGCGTGCGTGTAAATGAACCCGTTTCCCTCAGGGATCCCCGTCAAGACGACCCTGGACAGCAGCAGCACGGTGCAGTACACGGGGCTGATCCACCAGCTGGTGTTGAAGGCCAGGAGCACCGTGCGAGACATCGACCCTCAGAACGACCTCACCTTCCTCCGCGTCCGCTCCAAGAAGAACGAGATCATGATTGCGCCGGGTGAGGGGATTGTACCAATGTACAGATTCATATTTGAAATTACGTTCCCTCCCGTACGTGCACACTGGGAGCAGTTTGGGGATCTGTGACTTCCTCACAAAGCACTTCAACATGTGGACAGCGAGCTGAACCACCGACTCACTCCACCGCCTGAGCTACAGCCTCCCGAAAATTACAAATAAGATGTTAATATGACACAAGCTGCCAAATTCCACAGAAAACACCACAAATCTGTTCTTTGGTTTTGGGGCAAAGCTCTATGTTGTGTTTGGGGATTGATATTGACACTGATGCATTTGTAAAAAAGAAGAATTTTGCAGATTTATATTTATTTTTTTTAGATCCATCAATTTGAGGTATCAAAAAGTTATTAATTTATCAGGTATTGTATTGGTACCTGTCAAAGCCCTGTTTGCAATTAAGATCCGTAACCGTTTCTTAGTATGTTGCCACACGCTCAAGTTGTATTGGACTAATGTTTTATTAATGGGTTTAAAACGTTTCTCTTTCTCCTTCACAGATAAGGACTATTTCCTGATCGTCATTCAGATCCCCTCCGACTGAAACACAAAGGAGCTGCTGCCCGACTCATTACTCTCATATTTAAAATAAACAGCCAAACATTTTTCTTTGTCTTGCTAAATTAAAGAACCCAGAAGCTTTTTGTGCGCTTGCTATACCAGGAAGTAACAGCTGGATGGAGTTGATGTGCGACAGTCGATCGCTCTGCAAGCAAATTCCTTCTTCCATGTTTTAGCATTCCAGTCCGGTCCCCTCTCGATGCATACTGTACGTCATGTCACGGTTTAATCCTGAGGTGTTTTAGCACATGGCGAAAGGTGCACACCTGCTGAAATACCTCTGGCAGAAGTAGGAACGTTAAACCTGGACCAGTGAATATACACGTGACACATCTTCAAGTCTGAGGATGATTTTTCCTCTTGTATCTTAATGGGAAACTCGGGCTCCATATTTATTTTGTTAGCAAATGGTTTTGAAGTGCAGTATTTCACCAGTGAGCAGAGAAACTACACTACAGTTTCTGATGGTTGTTTTTAAATGAAGAAAATAAAAGGTCACAATGGTCTTGCGTTCTCATTTTGTACTCTGAACACATTCTGCCACTGTCCAGTGGCTCTCATCTACCAGAGACCGAAAACTGCATTCAAGCCATCAACATTTACCTTATAAAGTTGTTGTGCAACTTGTTTAGAAGAGATCAGAGTGAACCTGAAGTCACGTACAAATGGTTATCCTTCCTCGAAAGCTTTTTATCATCAGATACTAGTTAGCTGGATGTTTAGCTTTAGATTTGGCCTGTTTGAATACATTTTCACTGTTTGCATCCCAGTTTCCTGGACGCGACATTGAATTTCATGCAATTTGAGACACGCGGGAGCGTCTCGGAGGAAAAAATGAAAGTATAAAAATCCAAAAATCAAGCACATAAAGCTGTTTAGAGGCGCTGATGGACGCCGTCGAACAAGAAGTGACGTCTCGAGGAGAAACCTAATAAGACTCGCTAATTAACATGAGCTCATTCAATCTATAACGTTATACAGCAGCAAAGACGGCTTGGTTAAAAAACAACTAATGAAAATACAGACATCTAGTGAGATTTGATGCGTTGTCAAGACAAGTTCATGTGAAGTAAATTGGTCAAAGTAATGACAAACTGATGTTGAATAGAAGCAAAAATATGAAGCAGAGGAAAATAAGTTGTAATTTCCCAGCAGACTCGAAACAGCTCTTCATAATGCAGCAACACACTCGGGTTGTCTTGGTGACTGTAGGTATTTAAAGTCAGCCAGGACGTCATATTACACGAATCATGGAAAATGTTGCTGTGCGTTTGTGAATTTACCCATAAACCCTTCTGCTTTGTTGACATTGGCTTTACTTTGTTTGGACTCCCACATTTATTTTGAAAATAAAAACTGCAAGAAATAAATGTCTTTTTTTCTAAAGTAATTATTTCTTGTGACCGTACAAATATTGAAGCGGTATCTTTATGTAAATTGTACATTTCTATCAGTCGTATCATATTACTTCTGCTCGTCTTGACATTTTGATGAATCATGCAGTTTCAAGTAGGAGAGTAGGACTCTCCTGCACAATGTTCAGACTTTCGTTATTCTTACCGCCATAAGAATCCATATCCGAGGCCTTAATACTCTGGACTGTTAGCGGAAGTTAACTGTATGACAGTGTCATAAAGTATATTATAGTGTTTTACGGTACAACAGTTCAGGAAGTGCCAGGTGTGCGGCCCCTTTAAGGCCCGCCGGTGACGTCAGCGCCTCGCTCTGCTCGCTTTGTTTGTCGGGACTCGGAGCAGCTTCGGCTTCAGACCGACGAGGCGACGAGAGACGCGCAGCTCGTCCAGCGTCTTTGTGACCGAGCCGCTTCTTCGCTGGGTTACAACTGTGCACCGACGCCGACAGAGATGCCGTCCGACAGGCCCTTCAAACAGAGGAGGACGTTTGGTGAGGAACCACCGAGGCAGCGCCGTCTAGCGCACCCGAACACAACACAGCCGAGCGGAGACGCTAGCTGGCTAGCTGGCCTGCCTGCTAGCCGCCTAGCTCACCCTGCCTGTTGACGATGTTCACTTGTATGTTGTTGTTGTTGTTGTTGTTGTTGCCGTTACGAGCGTTTCACAGCTCCGCAACAGGCGGATGCAGGTGTCTCGGGTCGACGGCAACGTTCTGGGCGTCAGGTTCAGCGAGTGTTTGTTTCCGATGCTAATCAACCGTGAAGAAATGTGTAAAAATCTAGCGACCTAAACTGCCATCGACGCCGAACGGCCAGCAGCTTCTGGCCTGTAGGTTCCCGCTGTGGCCGCTAATGTTAAAGACAGAAGGCCACCTGGGTCACTGGCACATTAGCTAATGTCCTGAAGCTAAAGGCCCACCGCCAGCGTTGGCACCAGGTTGGTGAGCTAGCCGAAGCCCGTTAGCAGCCGTAAGGTGAGCTAGCCGAAGCCCGTTAGCAGTAAACAGTTGGTTGTTTGCTCAAAAAGGACAAACATGTGCTGACACCCGATCCCAGTTCACGTGTTCGGTGATTTATGTTGTAACTTGATGCCAACCGACGGCCCCCGTGCAGGCAGGGAGGAGCCCAGGCTGTTACATAATGCTGTCGGAGAAACGAGAGGTGAGCAGCAGTGCAGACAAACACTTGCTGTGTTGTTGTTGTGGTTGTTGGTTCTAAGCTCCTGTCAGGTGACAAGTGACCACCTACTGGATCTGTTTGATCACTGCTTCACTGCTGTTTGCCTCTGTGTCACAGTGACACGTTACTATGGGACTGTGTAACAACAGTCAACCAGGTGGATTAATACCACGTTGTAGCATTATTACTGTATGTTCCACTCTTGGGACACCGGACCAGGAACTTGAGTCTCTTTTTGGGGACAGATACTCATGAATATATTGATGCAAAGCCAGGGAGGGGAATTATATCAAACATTTGGGATATCATTAAAATGTGACTTTGCCAAACCCACAGTATCTTAAATTCCAGCAGTTACCCCCGTCCCACAGTCGGGGGAGGATAAACATGCAGACCCAAACAAAGGAACCAGTCACTTCACTGTTTCCCCTCAATGCAGCCTGAACTTTGACCCCTGCCCGTGTTTAGAGGAACAAAGGGCCACACGCTGTTCTTAAGAGGGCAGTGTGTGTGCGCTGAAGAAGGATATGCAAAGTTGCGAAACATGTAAATTGAGTCGCAATAATTTGTAACACGTTACAACACGTTAGCGTCAAAGTGCTACCAAGACAATAACGTGTGAACAATAAGGTTATAACTTATAACAAGGTAAAAGTTAACGAAGTGTGTCTCTTGTTGCCCGCAGCTGACCGGTGCAAAGAGGTCCAGCAGATCCGGGACCAGCACCCCAACAAGATCCCCGTAAGCTGCTGCTCAAATCTGAGTTCAACACAACGCACCCGCTTGCTCTTTAATACGCCGCATATAGAATGTGTACATATGCCCATGTGTTGCTTCCTGACGTGCAGAGGACCGAGTGGGAGAAGTCAAAGAATCAGAGATCTGGTGCTCAGCTGGGTGATCCATTAGTTCAGTAATGACCTCGTTAATATCAGTCAGTGTTAATTAATGAGGGTTTGATTTTCCTCATTGGCTTTCATCTGTAATGAAGCCTGATTCACCATCTAACACACCCAAAATTCTGATGGGTTTCAATTTAAGAGCATTTTCACTGTGCAGCTTATCAGCCCCTCTAGTCGTTTAAGGACTAGTTTGACATTTTGGGAAATACGCTCATTTGCTTTCTTGCAGGGTGCAAGTTACATGAGAAGATGGATGCCACCCACATCCGTTAGCCACAGCCAGCAGCTGCTTAGCTTAGCATAAAGACTGGAGACATGGGGAAACCGCTAGCCTGGGTTGGTCCACGGGGAACAAAATCCACCCACCAGCTCACTGATTAACTTGACTCCAGGAAGTCGCTGTGCCAAGACAGTCTGGCACATAAACCCCTGCAAAACTACAACTCGGCATTTTTACACTTGCCGTTTCTTGCCATAACACTTTCCATTTGGCGCCAACCTAACCGGCTGCAGCATACATACGAGAGATCTTAACTCTCTGCAAACAAGCCATTTCCCAAAACGTCTAACTATGCATTAAGTTAAGAGTACGGTCTAGACCTGCTGTATATGAGAAGAGCCACTTCAGCTACTTGGGCCACCTACAGTACAAGCGGCTACATGTGATGTCATTTAAAGGCTTTTACAGAGTCCAAAATACATATTTCCATGTCTGATCATGATACATGGCTACATAAATGACTAAAGCAAACGTGTGCACGGTGACCGACTGACTTACAGTACGTCGTTCTGTGGCTGCTGCAGGTGATCATCGAGAGATACAAGGGAGAGAAGCAGCTGCCCGTTTTGGACAAGACCAAGTTCCTGGTACCCGACCACGTCAACATGAGCGAGCTGGTCAAGATCATCAGGTAAAAAAACACAGCAGGTTATTATCGGTTGCTGAACTGGATCAAAGTTGTGTGTGTATTTGTAGCTTTAACTTGGTGGAGTTTAACGTACCATAAGAGCAAGTTGAAGTATGTGTGTGTGTCTCTGGCGGCGGTTGACCAGTTTTTTTACAACGCTGCTTCAGAAAGAACAGACGGGTTAAAAGAGCAGTTTACATTCAGCCGTAGAACAACGGGGCAGTAAATTAAGGTTTTACTGTCCTACAGTGCAGAGATCCCATAATATATCTGTGGGGGAGGTTATAGTCATCAACTTTAAATGCTGATAAGAAAATATATAAAAAGGCAGTATATTTTACCGACATCGTCAATTTGAAATGGATGGATCCCATCAACACGTTCAGTTGGCCAGCGTGTTGTAGAGCGCCCTCTAGAGCCAAGAAACATTTGGGCCGAAGAGCGTGAAGGCCGAGGGGTGGATGGAGCTAAAAACGAGGCTTCAGCACAGAAAATAAGTTAAAGTGATACACCAGTGCTCTCAAATGAAAAGCAATTACAGTCCATTTTAAGTGTATTCCGATGATGAGGCACTACGTTGATACTCCCATTAAATTTCTGAACAAATTGCCAGAAATCTGCTGGCTGCTTTTCTTGTGCCTTCAGGTGGCCTTTCATGCCTACACGTCCTCCAACAACTGAACAATAAGACTTTGACCACTTACAAGAAACGAGTCCCAGCAGCACAGACAGCTGCAGACTGTCGTCCTACAAGCTGCAGCTTTCAATTTATACTACGACTAAACTCACTACATCATTAGTCCGTTTCCAGTTAATCTAATGATGCTGCTATCTGGCGTCTTACAGTGACAATCGCTTTAATCCCCGGAACACAACGTGAAGTAGTGAGGAGTGCTGTCCAGCCTGTTTACGCTCCCTGAGTTTGAATAAGGCCGTACCTTCAGCTCCCCCTGTAGTCGTCACGTTGGCCAACGAGACGTGGATCGATGGCGACGGTAAATAAACGGACATTAAAGCACACTGAGCAAGAGCTGGCAGCTCTAATTAAACAAGTGATGGGCAACCGTTTGAAACACTGAGCTCTGTACCCAGAAACCCTGCTGTTTTAAAGCAACGCTACACCCAGAGCCAGGCTTGTTACTAGCAAACACTCACCTGCTGTCGATCTCAGTTCATGTTGGTTACGGTCTACGCCGGTTCGCCAGCTGGTGTGTTAATAGCACATGCTGCTCTGCCATTGGCCAGAACCTCTCTGTATCCGAGCTCACTCATTGGCCTTTGCTTTGGCCTGTTGGTTCCCAGGAGAGTCACCTCCTCAATCAACAAAGTACCAAGGTGCTTCTCATTCGGCTAACGCCTTCGCTCCTCCCAGCGGAGAAGCAAGAGACAGGATGGAGGAGTTGTTACCATTGTCTTTTTTCATGAATTCAATACGAAATACTTTTAGTCCCCCGAGGGGGACACAGAGTGCCATCAAATATACAGAGTAAGACAGCACAGAACTGATAATATGTAATGTAATATAATATATATAGCTATATAAATTGAATTGAATGATGCAACATGAATAAGACAGATCTTTGCAGGACTGAACTTCATCTGTTAACACAAAAACATCGTCTAGTGCCACTTGTGAGCGAAGCTGATGATTGCATCCTAAAAAAACAGGAATGCACAACTAAGACCATAATCCTGGAAGACATAAAGCTACAAAGAGTAAAACTGTAGAATTTTAGATACAACTTAACAAGTAATGGGTGGAGGTCGAGAAGGAAGGCCGGTGGGTGGCCTAGAAGCAATAATTCCTCCTCGACTTCTGTTTCCCAGGCGTCGGCTGCAGCTGAACCCCACGCAGGCCTTCTTCCTGCTGGTCAACCAGCACAGCATGGTGTCTGTGTCCACGCCCATCTCAGAGATCTACGAGCAGGAGAGAGACGAGGACGGCTTCCTCTACATGGTCTACGCCTCGCAAGAGACCTTCGGCTGCTAGGGAGGGGGGAGGGGGGAGGGAGAGCGGGACATCTTCAGTTGCTGGGTGGATGGGAAGAGGGTAGAGGGGGAAACGAGACCACTTTGTTGCATTGCAGACCCAAGTAGCAGCGCCCTGTCAGTCAGTGTACCTCTCTCTCTGTCGTAGTCCAGCACCCTCTTCATATTGGTCAGTAAGTACAACACTAGCTACACAAGCCAGAGGACATCCTGCGGTAGCTCTGAGCGTTTCTACATTTATTTCCCCTGTTCTTTTGGTCCCACGCAGACACGCAGTTCTCTTATTTTGAAAAGGCCGGGCAGACCAACCAATGACTTTGGAATCTGCGAGTAAAATAGATTTTCACCCTCAAAAACTACACGCCTACTGTGTATGTAGCTAAACATGAAACCCTGCAAGCCCGTCAGGAGTTCAGGGTGTAACTAACGGACACGGCTCAGCGTTTTAGGCTTCTGATCGTCTGTTCGCAGGTGAAAACATCAGTTCGGTTCATAACTATCCATTAATCAGCTGCGTCAGTCTATATTCTCATCATTGCTACAGCAGGTAGTACAAGCTAGGAGCTAGATTCGTAGTGATTGTCGTTTTACCATTTTAACTTTTTTAACTCGCATTTTGAGATTTTTAATTACTGTCTTTTTGTTTTGAGATATTAGCCATAGGTTAGTTTGTGTTATGTAGCTACTTCTGGGTTTGTTTTAATCATACATTTACCGTCAGCCTGAAAGCTCAACATGCCAACTCGCCACCGGCTACCGAGTAGCTGACAATCACCATACGAATGACTGTAATACTCGTAGATTTAGTAGCATTTACAGTAATTTGATGTGCAATATACGTATACATCCCCTCACTCCCTTGCCGGTTCCCAAACCTTGAAAGATGTGAGCAGCAGCAGCACTGTTGGATAACACACCACCCCACCCCCCCGTAAAGCTACTGTAATGTTCTAACCGCAGTCAGAGGGAAGCATTAGCTTTCATCAGGCACATCAACAGCATGTTAACAGATGCAAGTTGATGCCTTTTCGCCCTGTAAGCACAATACACCTGTAGTATCACTACTCACCTGTCTTCCTGCACAAGGCTCCTCCCACATTTAGCCACACACAAACAGCCAATCAGGTGAAGCAGATTTAAAGGCCTATCCCGTAGATTTCAGGCAGTGGAAACATGAGGGATGCGCTCTGTTCCGGCGGTCGGAAAGCTGCACGCTCGCTTGCTTTTCATGATTGGTTTTGAAGAAGAAGCCGTTCTGGAGGGTTTTTGGTTCTTTAAATAAAAAATAAAAAAAAACACAAATGTAGAATTTGAGAACATTAGGAAGCGAGCAGTGATCTAGCTTGAAATGGACACTGTTGGTTAGGCTTAGCAGCACAGGAGGGGGCGCCGTCTCCACAGAGGCAAACACGAAGGGGTCACACATTCACAAGGACACCGATTTAATGTTTTGACTTTATTTCCCTTTGGCAGGCGTAGACAGAGCAGCGACATGCCAATAACATGATCTGGAAGCCAGGAGGTAATCAGATCCCTGTAAAGCGTTTCGGCTAACTCCAGGTGACACGAGGCCCTGCTGTAACATCATTTGTCCACTGTGCGGGAGCGGCGCCTCCTCCTGGCCTCAGCTCGTACGAACGCCACGTGTGTCACAGTAGCATAGAGTTGAGCATTTGACATAATTAAATGTATTTACTGTCTGAAATGAATGAGCTTCTTTTGCACATAAATTAATACAAATATAAAAAAAAGAGTTGGCATAGAATTTTTTTGGGAATTATTTTCTCTATATAACAGTTATTCTTCTTTTGTATCGGCTCCTCTATCAGTCTGTCTCTTGTTTAATAAGACTTTATAGATGGAAAAAGGTTGTGATGCATTACGAACCTTGCATGTTACTTTTTTTATTTTATAAATGTATATTGATTTTACGCAACAGATGTTAATTGTAGTTTAATTTTGAAAGAAGAAAAAAAACCAAGTCATTTTAGATGTTTCCCAAACCAAAAACTGAAAATATGTATGTTTGAAAGAAAAAAAAAAATTGTGTGCGTATAAACGATCATATAATCGAGCTGCATTACAAAGTGTGTTTCTCTTTAGGCTTTCTGACATTGTCACTGTTTGGAGGGGTGCACATATACGCACTGCTGCAACCTTATTCAAAGCATTTGCCAATAAATAAAAAAAAAGTTGCCTTCAACATATTTTTCTTGTCTTTAATCCGTTTCATTTGCTAGTGACAAAATGACCACCAGGCGTTCGCATGATGAAGAGGTGCAGGATATGTGATGCAATTCCCCTTGAATGGTACAAGTATTTTGTATCAATGCATTAATGTACACATACTCTGTTACTAGTGAAAGTCCTGTAATCAAAGTCCTATTTGAGTAAAAGGTATAAAGTAGTATCAGCAGTAGAAGTGCAGTAAAACGTCTGTCACATACTCAAACTCTCACTAACAAATATTTCCATTTGGCCTAAGAAATACAACACTGGTCATAAATTATATGAAATCACCATGTTCCAAAAAATCAGAATGGGTCTCAATTTTTGCTCAACTGATTCAATACATTTTAAGACCCTGCAGGTAGTCTGAAGGTGGCGCCAGTTTTGGCTACTTTATTCAGTTAACTTAGTCGTGGGCCCCTCCAAGGGGGTCACCAGGGGAGAGATGATTAATGGGATCATTGGATCATTTTACCTTCAGGATTCCGTTATTTAATGCGAGAGGTGAAATGTCTCGTTGGACGAACAGCTAACAAGTCTGACATCTGAAACACGACAAGGAGACAACAGATAAGAAGGGTGATGCATTTTATTTTACAAGACACGTTCAGAGTTCCAGGCAGACCTTTGTTACAGAAACACAGAGGTACAAACTATCATTTCATCCATCTCTGCTTTAATACGAAGACTCTCTCACATACAAGACACAGTGACACTGCAACCCCACTGCACCGGCGTAAACTCATCATACTGCATGTTGTACATCGTCAGTTTGCTGAACACTGAAAATTGATCGAAGCTCAAAACAAAGAAGCCTGCTCAGCGCTCCAAAGCATCACTCTTAAACCTTCAATAACGTCCTTACTTTCAAATTAACGTTGGATCTTTGTGCACGTTCATCCACAAAAAGCAACCGCGTCACATCCTGCAAGCCTCAGAAGAACGCCGGCAGGTTTGAGGTGGGGGTGTGTGGATGGGAACCCCGTGTAGCTGCAGGCAGCGCGAGGACCCAGAACCTTTAAGTGACAAAAGCAACAGCGTGTTGGGGAGGCGATTCTGTCGAGGCAACCGACAGTTTCCAGCCTCCTGACAAAACCTACACGTTTGGTTTTCTACGATGACTTTAACTGATACAGGCACAGAAATAAATGTGATGTTTAATTCCTTTTAGCAGAGCCGTGGTCACTTAAATTATATTTCTACCGGTTTGGTTAAAAACGATTGACATTAGTGCCACAAAGGGCTGGAATATCAGAACCTTCTGTCAGCATGTTTTCCTTGTTGCCTCCGGCAGCCTGATACCACAACAACTTTAAACCTCTGAACAGTGACAGCGGTGCAGACGAGGTGGTGATCTAATGCCAGGAGTTTTTACTTTGCAGAGGAAAATGATCACTTCCCTGCAGGAAGCCGATGTCCAAAATGACTGAAGTAACCAGGGGAAACGCTTTAGGAAGACGGGACAAAATAACGTCTGCTGAGTGAAGGCGAGCTGCACGGGGTGGAACGGGGTGTTTGAAGTTGAGAAATGAGGTCCAGCAGCTTGTCGGCTTCAAGTGTGAGACCGGGCGACCTGCAGCAGAGACATCCTCACGCCAGGCTGACAGGAAACAGAGGAGAGAAGAGGGTTGAAGTCACAACAGTTAATGGCTTCCTGTAACTCTGAGCTGTTTTCAGATTCAACAGGCCATCAGGACACCGGGAGACGGGCTGTTTCGTAGCCAGTAGGAAACAGGGAAAGCAGATGTGAACACACAAAAACACGCCATCGCTGCCGTTTCTGTCTGTCGGAGCTGTGAAGCTGCCGGTTTTACAGGTGAAGGACTCTTGTGCACAAGTGCTGGTACGTCATAACCACAACCAGCAAGTCAGACCAAGCAGATTTTAATCAGATTCTACCATTTAAATAGACGAAATTGCATTTAGATTCATGCTTTTTGTTTTTCAAACACCCATTCTTACTGATATCTTTTCTTCAAAACTTTTGCAGGAGCAACAAACATAATTCTAATTGCATGAATCCTAAAAGGAGGACAGAGCTCGTGTACGACAGACAGCTAAACCTGCAGGCAACAGAACAGGTTAAACTAGGCTGCAACAAGTGCTACAGTCAACAGGGGGCAGCCTGCGTGTGATCAACGAGTATTAATGAGTCAGTCAGCGTGTTACAATCATCGGTGTGGAAAACAGAATCTGTGTGTCACCTGTCGATCAGCGAGTCCCTCATGCTGGTGGCGATGGCGGAGGGCTGCGACGCGTCACTCAGCCTGAAGACGCTCTCGATGACCGACAGCTCGGTGCTGGTGGTGTCCAGGCCGCAGAACGCGCACCAGTCGTTGACCACCATGCCCGCCGCGATCACCTCGCTGCCGCGGTTCACTGTGCCGGCCTGAACAGGAAGTCTGCGTCACCATCGTGTTCAAAAGTTGAACTCACTTTCAAATCGCCAACTGTTTCTTTCTATGCTTCTCCTGCTGGCTGATCAAACAACACAACAGACACCCACCGCCTCACAGGAAGTGATGCATTATAGGGTTTGAGCTTCCTTTAATTTGGACCTCATTTGCCGGGGATGTCCGTTGAAATGAGCAAACTTGTTGTGTAACTCTTTGTCTTACTACTCCTGCACACCGTTGGGCCGTTGACCCATCCATCACTCACCACGAGGGGAACCTGTAGCAGAGACGACAGCTCGTCCTGGTCTTCTATGGACGTCTTCGGGTGGACGAGGCCTCCCTGGTTGCTGAATGCACAGTAGGAGCCGACCAGGACCTGCTCCGCGACCGTCTGACGGAAAACCTCCACCTTCAGGGTGTCTGCAAGGACCTCCTCCGTCTCCTGAGCGGGAGGGACAGATGTGTTCAATGGCGTTGGACAGACAACCGAGTGTCACCTTTTTATTACCACTGTGTGTGAACTGGGGCTTAACCAGTCCAACCATTTAGTTTAAGCAGTAAACCACAACGTCCCAAATTGGCTTCTTTGCTCGCGGAGTGTCATGAACAGTCCATGACGACATGAGAAACACAAGCACATTTGTGAAGCTGAAACCAGAAAATGTTTTATACTCCCACGACTAAGACAACTACATCTAGAAGGTTACAGCCACAGATTCAGCCACTCGTTATGAGCCTCTGTGTAGCTACGACTGTCAGCTGAGCAGGAAGACGCGCGTTTGTCCGTCTCACCCTGTCGAGGTCGGGGTGGACCAGCGCTACGTAGTCGTTGCAGGCGATGACGTTGCCGAGAGCGGACAGCCTCTCCTCCACTCGCTGGATCTTCACGGCTTCCGGCAGGCAGTTCCTGATGTGCTGCAGCTCCTGGTCCGTCGTGTTGCTGGGCACCAAGAGGCCGTGGCGGTTCCCTGATTACAGGACAGGCATGAAGGTCATCAGAGTCGCGACGCCTTAAAGACCACATGGCTGAAGGGTCCAATCAGAATAAATTAAACAAAAAAAAAAAACTGCCCGTGTCAAACATTTCCGCAAAGATTTAGCTTTTGTCTCCGTTCGGCCTGCGGCGGCGTCGGGGAGAAGAGAACGGTAGAGTGAACGAAAGGTGTTGTTATAAAGGATCAACATGCTTTAAAAAGTGACAGTGGAATCAGAAGTAAGAAGAGGCTGTGTGTGTGTGTGTGTGTGTGTGTGTGTAGCACTCACCCACACACATCCTCCCTATGATGCGACAGCCTGCTATGGAAGCGTGAACCACTGGGATGGTTTCTGACAGTTCCCCTTCAAACACACTGCAGTGACACAAACAACAGCACCCCGTCACTTCGGCTCTGCGTGGAAACGGACCGCCGGCGACGTGGAATGGCGGCTCTTCACTGAGCCAGCGGTCAACACGCCACTCAGCCAGGAGACAAAGCCGCCTTTTGCATAAAATCTTCATTTGCAGGAAGCGTTTGACTTTTGTTCCAACCAGACCAAACTGCTGCACGCTGGATCGCCGACGTGCCGAATTTCAAACGGGATGGATTCATTTATGTCCTGCGTGACGTGTATGTTTGTCTGTGTGTGTTAAACTGCATGTGACAAGTGAAACTTTAATATTTCTACCATCAGGATCTAGTCGATATTAGAAGTAGTGGACAATTACACTGACTGGCCGGCAGAAATGCTCAGTAACCTTCCACAGAGGCCTCATCAGCCAACATTTACACAGACGCATCAATATATCTGCAATAAGCAGATTCATCAGTCAAGCTCTAAACATTAGCTGCCCGGTGTTTGTGTGTAACTAAAGACCCGTCTATCAACCTGAGTTTCAAAACTGCGATTACAATTTCTTCAAAATGCGTGGCGACCATTCTGTCCACGTCCTGGGAGTCACTGCACCCGTCACATTATTACTGATGTCATCCAGCCAACACGCAAACACACGCGTTGTCTGGATGAGCGGCACAAAGCCGGCAGCGTGAGTTTAACCCCCATAACAAGTAGAACATAACAGTAACACCAAGTCCTCCATAAAGCAGCGGAGGCTGATGTAGCCGCCCGAGCTTAACGAAGGCAAAGTGTCACCTGTAGAAGTTCTCGGAGCCGCCGATCGCCACCAGGCAGTAGGTGTTGGTCAGCTTGGCGAAGCAGCCGATCTCGTTGTTTTTCTCAAAAGATGCTCTGACGGCCATGATGGAGGAGCGGGAGGCTTCTGGTGCGGACAGACAGACAGACAGACACAGGGCTTCCTGTAACCACATCACATCACTGAGTTTAATACCGGGGTGATTTACGAGTTGAACAGCTGCGGCTGCCGGAGCTAGCAGGCTAAGCTAGCTAGCTGGCCAGTTTCCCGCAGTTGGTCGTTCAGCAGCCAGAAAGCGGAAACGTGTCGGATTAGCTCGCGTTTTAATCGGCGGGCGGGTTCAAACTCGACACGCAACGATGTTTCTTTGAAACGAATGATACTGTTTTGTGAAAAGGCCGTAAAATTACCTGGATGCGGCTCGTTGCAGTTGGACGTGCGTGGCGATTCCCTTCAACCCCTCGTGTTCACTTCCGCTTCACGGTTAACGTGGTGACGTGGCACGTAACGTGCGCGGTCACGCGTATAGCACGTGACGTGCGCGGTCACAGACGTAAAATGCAATAAATATCTGGATTTATTGCACTTTTCCATTTTGTGTTCATTTCGAGACTTTTTTCACATAATAAATATTATTTGTCTTTCTGTTGTTTATTTTACGCAAACAGAAATTCATGTCGGATTTCAAGTCAATATATATTTTTTAAATGATAAGATAGAACTTCATTTAGCCACAAAGTGAAACTGTTGTGCAGCAGCTGCAGTAAAAAGTCGGAAGGAGTGCAAATATGAAAAAATCCACAATATACAACATACCAACATTAAAATCATAAGTTGCTCATATCTCGAGTTGCTTCTTAATTGGTGAGTTGCATATAGTTTTGTGAATATATCTATGCATGTACAATATCAAATCTAAAAATGATACAGAGAAATGACATATGATTAAGTTAAATGTTACAGCGCTGCCAAAAATGTAACCAGAACTTATAATATTTCGGTCGACTGTGCGATTGTTAATGTAAGACCTCTGACTGTGTGGTTTGTTGTTGTGCCTTCAAATGTTAATGTCTACGTTCAGAAAATATCAGTATATTAGAAACCAAAAGCACAACAACTGATTGACGATTACATTTTCATTCCACATTAAATTCATTTGTTCACTCAATGGTTTCATCTGTAAACGCTTCATTAATGTGAATATATTCATAGAGTCTGGGAAGATGAATATATGAAAACCTGAATCTGAATGTATTTAATTATCTAACTAATTTGAAAGAGAAATACTTTCCTTTCTACATAGGTTATTAAAGTAAAACATTATTACTACACTAAATGTAAAATATATTATTCTTTCTTTGAGTTGCTGTGCAAAAGAAAATATGTCCTCTATATTTCCTCTACACACTTTTTGTTCTGACACACTGGTTGCTTCTGTTCTTCCATTCATAATGTGATATATTACATCTGGTTATAATGTGCAGTAATGAAGTGTTGTATGTTGCTGCGTTGGACCGGCTTGAACACAAATCTCCCTCTGGGACAATAAATCTGAATCCTGCACTCAAGTTAAGCTACGCAACGTCCGTGTCTGTTAGTGTGTGTCCACCCCACGATGATTCATCCCACATATTATACTTATTACATTGTCTTATGGGTTACATAAGGCAGGCAGTCCTTCTATCCTGTGCTCCTCCGTGGCTCTATATTGCCACATTCTAGTCTATTCAGGACCAGCTTTCATTATGCAGACAAGGACTTTGAGTCTGGCTTCCAGTGGCTCTCACACAGTTTCAAGCACAACATACAGGTAGAGACACTATACACACAGACATGTAGTCCAAACAAGGACAACAGCATATGATGCACAATTCAGACTCTTCTGTAAACAGGCCTCTAAATGGTGCACGAATACATTCTAATGTAGAGAGTTAACATACAAACAGTAGGTGCTTTATGGACAGTAAATGCATGCGTACACATCAAGTATGCGGCCTGTGTGGTTTTATATTTCACAATGATTGATAATAAATTGCTTATATCTGTATATATAATAATAATATATATAATTTGTAGGCTCATTCTGTTACGATGAATCTGCCTGCTTTAATAGCTTCCATCAGAAATCCTCCTGCTGCTTCCTCACATCAGCTGCTCCGCTGTGTTTTCAGCCCAGATGTTCAGAGTGTGTGTGTGTGTGTGTGTGTGTGAGACAGTGTGTGTGTGTGTGTGTGTGTGTGTGACAGAGACAGTGTGTCTGTGTGTGTGTGTGTCTGTGTGTGAGAGAGCGAGACAGTGTGTGTGTGAGAGAGACAGTGTGTGTGTGTGTGTGCGTGTGTGCATGTGTGTGTGTGAGAGACAGTGTGTGTGTGTGTGTGTGCGTGTGTGTGTGAGAGAGACAGTGTGTGTGTGTGCGTGTGTGTGTGAGAGAGACAGTGGGTGTGTGTGTGTGTGTGTGTGAGACAGTGTGTGTATGTGTGTGTGTGACAATGTGTGTGTGTGTGTGTGTGTGTGGGACAGTGTGTGTGGGACAGTGTGTGTGTGAGAATGAGTCATGGAAAAGTAAACAAAACGTCAAAATAAATAAATAAAAACATCCTGTAAACTTCCTCCCTTCTTCCTGCATAGCAACTGCCTGCTGCCGTCCTCTTCCTCTTCCCTCGCGCAGCTCCGGGGGCTCGGAGCCAATCCGCGTCGGCCAACCCGCGTGACGTCTCGTTTGTTGACACTGCCATTAGCTCGCCACCTGTGTGACGTCACGGCAGCAGGTGGGGGGCGGGGGCAGGGGGGCAGGGGGGGCGGGGCGACGACCAAAGAGCCTCCGAGCGAAGTGGGAGGTTTCACTCCTGCCCGTTTCCCTCTGCTCACACTAGATGGCTGCCGGGGAATTTAAATCAGCAAGAACATGTGTGGCAGGTATGTGAGGGGCCGAGCGCGTCGAGGTCTTAACAAACAGGGCTTCTATTTACCCAAACAATCATTTCAAACATTTACAGAACTAAGCAAAAGTTCTGGGGTCGTAAAAGAGGTCGACCACAGAGACCCGAAACAAACACATGTACTGGAACGTGTTTCCTCTGTGATCAAATCCAGCATTAACTCAGAGCAGCCTGAACGGTCCCCTAACTGAAATCAACAGTCTATTAATCAAACCCAAAATCCCCAAATTGAGGCGGTGCAGTCCTGATTGGCACTTCCTGCTTAGAATGACTCCAGCCGCAGAAGCAGGTTGACATTTGTGTGTGTTCTTTATGACTATCTGATGGATTCAAAGTAACTTTAGTTCAGGCATTCGTGCTCCCCTCGGGATGAACTGTAATAACTATGGTGATCCTCTGACCTCATCTAGCGCCACCATCAGGCCGACATGTTCTGACACGGTAAACTTTAGCATTGTCCTTTAGATTTGTCTTTGCTTTGTTGGTGTGTGGACACATGCAGGGGACGTGGCTCTTTTTCATTTCCCTCAATGTAGTTACACAGAAAAAGAACGATCTGAGCAGATACAGGTACAGAGTGGACAGAACTCTGGATACACTAGAATGTGGGAAAAAACAGGCGGCAGATAAATAGAAATGCAAAGACCAACAACATGAACTCCACTATACAAGTCCGGTGTTCTGTAAGTTATAAATAATACAAATAGTGCAAAGTAAATATCGAACGGATGATTCTGTACAGTACATGCATGTATGTATGCATGAATATATATATTTACAGCGTGCAGGACTTAATGCATGTGTATTGTTAGTGATTATATGTGTACATGTGCAACAAACACAAACCGTACAGATGTCATTTATAACGTGCAGCCTCGCGGAGCTGCTGTTTAATGACAAAGTATAAAGTATCCGAATGCTGAATATGTGTTTACGCCCAGCGCCATGACTCCTGAGTCCGTCACAGCGCCACACTGTGACCCGGAACAAGGCTCGGAGTGATCCCTCCTCCCGCGTGCTGCGCGTAACGATCTTCGGAGTCGGCCGCTCGGACGGGAAACTGCCTGGAAACACTGATCGGAACCGGCGGCCGACGGAGGCGGACGGGTCCCACCGGAGGTGGAGGGGGTCGATCAGGTGATCAGATGGATTCATGTTCCCGACAGCAGCGCGCACACGAACACACGAACACACGCACACACACACACGCACACTCTGTGGGCGGGGCTCCCAGTGTTGTCAACATGTCAGTGTCTCCCTGCGTCCTGCTGAAGGCCGAGACTCAGTCGGGTCCAGATGAGACCAGATTCTACATCCACACAAGATTTATGTAGTTTATTACGTTGCGTCGCCCTCAAAGACAGACATGCAAGGCCCAGATATTGGGAATAAAGTCAAAAGATCACTATTAAAAAGGTAGACTTGTTGCATGTTTACCTCCAACTCTGCACGTCTAGAGTCCACCCTGCAGGGTTTCTGCATTTCTATCATCAGAATCAGCTTCACTGGCCACGTGTGTGTGTGTGTGTGTGTACACATTAAAATGTGCTTACGCACAGAACAATATGCAGCAAGATAGCAGGTGTATTTCTGATTATATATAAAAGGCATCAATCAACAGCGTGTCTATAAGTGTTCCTGTGAATGACATGGTCCTTAAATGCACCTGGTCCTTAAATGCA
>JAVQJF010014680.1:0-20002 GCA_036023855.1 Gadopsis marmoratus | reverse complement strand
CTGTGTGTACGTGTTGGTGTGTTCATTTGGCTGCACCAACACGTACACACAGGTTGTGCACGCGAAGGGAAGAACCTACAAAATCTACACGTCCGGTGGCTCGTCTTTGTCCTGCGTGAGTATTAACGTGGAGCCTCTGTTGCAGCCTGCAGACGTGGAGCCTGCTGCTGAACACGTGCTGATCAAAGAGGAGCCTGCAGACGAGGACAAGCTGAGTGAGTTCAAACGCACACACACGTTTACACGAACACGTCACAGGGTTTCAGCATCAGAATCAGAAGCCGCTTTATTGCCAAGTTGGTTTGAGTGGTTATTCTTTTTGTTGGGTTTTCAGCAGCTCGCGCTCGATTCAACAAGTAGAGCGTTTAAAGTGTCTGTGGTAGACCAACAACAACAACAACAACAACAGCCTCGATCACAGGGTTCGCACAGATTCTTAGCCTTGTACCTAAACCAGAGTCTCGAAGCCTTTAATTGTTACTATAAATGCCAGGAGACGACAAGCAAATGTGACGACGGGATCGTTTCATTTCAAACACTAAATGATTTTTGGTTCACATGAGCGATCGCGCAGATGATGAAACACCAGATTATGTTGAAAATCAAGCATTTTTTTCCAAGTATATTCCTAACCTTGAAAACATAACGGTTAAAATCAAGCCTTTTCCAAACTTTCCAAAGACTTTGTATGAACCCTGCATCGATCCTCACCGTCTGATGTTAAGGTCATTGCTCTTTAAAGCGTTTAAAGAAGACTCGATTAGAGATTTGTTACAACCTCTACTTTAAGATGATGTGTGTTCCTGCGCTTTCTTTAGTCTCCGCAGCCTCACAACCTGCCCAGACTGACTTCAGCTTTGTAGACCGGCGCCACCCAGCTGAGAACCCGGCCGACCCTGGAGCTCTGGGTTCCCCAGCAGACGGCTACACTTTAACCGAGCAGCAGCTAAACGGAAACCAAGATGAGGCAGAAGTCGTAGTGAAACACGAGAGGGAGGGGGAGCCCGAGGAGAACGCAGCTCCTCTCGATTCAGCCCACGATGGGTTTGTGACAGAGGAAGGTGCTGGACAGCTGTGGTCGTCCAGTCTGTGCAGAGACGCTGTTGATCCAAGCTTCTTGTATGCGGGGCAACAGTTTGAGCCAAGTCCCTCTGTGATCCCGTCTCAGAGTGGATTGCATTTGGAAGCCATGGTGCCTCAAATTCACTCAGTGGGGAAGTCGCACCCAGTCGTGGTGAGTGCAGCACGAGTGAAAAGACGAGCAAGAACATTTGGATGCAAGAAACCACAACCAGAGGAAGGGCACAATGCTTTATATCAGGTTAACACCGCGGATCAGTGCTTGGTTGCTCAACAATCACAGCATCAGTGCAGAGACTCTGCGCCTCACACAAGGAGCCACGAGGATTTGCCGCCGCCAAACCCCGAGGCCTCTTCTTTCTGCGGGCACAGCCGCGGCAGCTTCGGGCTGGCGAGGAGGATCAGGACGCCCTGGAGGGCCGGCGTCGGCGAGAAGAGGTTCAGCTGCACGTACTGCGGCAAAACCTTCATGAGGTTCAGTCAGCTCAAAGAGCACCTGCGGAGTCACACGGGGGAGAAGCCGTTCAGCTGCCTGCAGTGCGGCCGGAGCTTCACCAAGCAGTGCAACCTCATCAGACACGCCGTGGTCCACAGCGGAGAGAAGCCCTACGAGTGCTCGCTGTGTGGGAAGTGCTTCACCCAGCGCTCCAGCCTGAAGTCCCATCAGAAAACGGCACACTGACTTCACAGGGTTTTAGTTTACATGCACAGGCATTGAAACCCACGGCTGCCTGAAGCTGGAGGAAAAAGACGTTAAAATGTCTGAACGCAGTAAATGGTCAGCGTAAATAGGCCAAAACATGCAAAACCACTGGGATGGTCCTTTAAATTTAAACGTGCATCTTCCTGTTTTGAAAGGTTTGTCTGATAGGCGAGTTAAACAAACAATACCTTCGCTACTTTGGTCACATTGCTAAGATTTGTATTTCTATGTATGTATTTTCTCTGTATAAATATCTTTGGAAGAGCACCAACAGTCATTCTGTCACATTAAGACGCAGGAGACTCCTACACACACACACACAGGAATATGATTGACACACGAATTATAAAAGCATCAGATCATTTCATTAAAATTAATTTTTCCGACACGTGTGAACAAGAGGACGTCTGGTGGCAAGGACCACGCATTTTACTGCTGACCATGAATGCAATACGTAGAGTTCCTTGTTTCTGTTTATTCCCACTCTGTATGAAAATCTGTGAGAAGAGCGTTGAAGCTTTTTAAGTTGAGTAATCCATCACATTGTAGGTCAGGTCTGCATTACATTCCTGTATCACTGCAGGGCAACTTAGTTTGAAGTGCAGATTTGTAGGAAAACGTCTGCACCGTTACCTCTAAGTGATGATCAGTCACCCTGGCAAACACTTAATACATTTAGACTAGTTCCTTAGCAAAAGTGAGGCTGACCTTAGTGCCAGTTGGTGCCACATAATATATTAGCTACAGAATCCGAGAACGGCCGTGCATGAAAATCTTATTTTTTTTAATGCTATTATTTCGAGATCACAAAGCTCCCAAAATAACTGCAAACACTAATTGCAAGTTGCTGTTATCAGATGTAGTTTATCGACATCGTTTTCCCTTATTTCATACATATTAAAAAACACATTTTTACGGTTTAGTACAAAACAAGAAAGGAGGCACGTCACAAAGTCGCACTGAAGAAACGACAAACACGAGGAAAACTCACAAGGGCAACTTTGTTATTCGATCAGCAAAAAAAAAGTCCCAATCTGTATTCATCAAAGCAGATAAACTTTTTACACAAATGTACAACGGTAAGACATAAAAAACGCTTTCTCATAAATATCAAATTAGATCCTTTATACTGTAAAGCATAAAAGTTACATTGCATAGAAACGTAGTGATAAGTCGTTCAGAGGGGAACACTGTCGAAGTGCATTTTAGTTCCTATTGAAGAGATCGGCAGAATGTAACGGAGCATCACGAGGACGTGCTGGCGCAGAGGAAACCACGGGTTCAACAGACAGAAATCTAATTTCAACAGTCATTTAGTTTGTACAGTGACAACATTCGGACGAACACTGACGACGGTTGTGATGTTGCACAAACGAGATGATGAGCGAAGAGGAGATGCCTTTACACCGACCTGTCGCACCCTCGCAAGTCTCGACTCCCCCTCGTCTTTGTCAGATATTCACTGGAGTGTGTTAATACAAAGTTGAAGATGTCACGTGACCACCAGTTTAATGAGACACACTGAGCCAAGTGTTAGCAGCAGCCACTGAAGGGAGTGTTCGAGTCCCTGCTGTGCTTCAGCAGTTGGCAGGAAATATGCTCCTAGATAACTAGAAGAAAATATACACTGAACTTTAAGTCAAATCTTGAAACACTTGAACTTAGGTTGGACAAAAAAAAAAAAACTTTTTCCCCAAAGTACGACGACATTTATTTAGTACTAATAATTTGTGATAGTGCAAACACTCTTACATGTTCAGATGTTTCTTCACACGCTGCTTGGCTGAAATATTTTCCTCCATGTGAATGGAAAGAAGTGAAAGAGCAGGTTGTGATATTTCCCCTCAAATCAAAAGATTATTCATCCTTCCCGCCGCTGTACTCACAGAGTCATGTGCTCCTTTTACCTGAAGCCTCTTTTGAATTTGCTTTAGAAGATTGAAGATGCTTTAAAGAAAACAACCCTTGAAAACTGTATTTTGACAAAACATTAAAATCTTAACTCGGCCAGGTGACTCCGGCCAGCAACAAAAAGTGACAAAAATCAACAAAATGACTCAACAATGTCAGCTACTAAGTTTGGCCACCACGAGCTAGAGGTCACACCAGACCAACCGAGACTATAGCATCTAAATCTGAGCGTACGGAAGTGAGTAAGTGTGCATTTTGTTTTATTATCAATTCAACTTTTCCTTTGTAAGAGGAGGATTGTGTTATTTTGTCTTTAAAACGTTACATAGTCCTGCTTTAGAGTAGCTGACAGTGCTGCGCTTTTTCGGACTAAAACAATCTGAACTTGATGGTTTTTAAATTGAATGTAATGGACTAAATGAAATCTTAAACCATCTCCTCTCTGAACTCACTCTTGCTGTTGCCGGGCAGACTGTGCTGGAGAGGACTTGTTGGTGTAAAGCACTGCAGTCTAGTTCGGGGTTGCTAGTATGGTTTTACATCCCCCCCCTCCCCTTATTTGTCTCGTGTGATAATCAGCGCACTTTCGTTAATCAGAAAATTATGGGATTTTTTTTTTTTGTCCAACAAGGAACACGAGGGGGAAAGTATCAAAATACAATATTCGATTTTTAAACCCTCACACTCACACAACGCAGGGGATCTTCAGTACCCCTCGCTGTAGACAAGACGCCTAATATAAGAAACCTTTTTTTTTAAAAAAAAAAGGGAAAAAATCTACATCATCTCACAATATTAAATATAAACAACCTTCTCAAAAAACAAAATATATCACCTTTATGCCAAGTGTGTCGATGTGCTAAATGGAGACTTGTCCTGTCACACCTGGGTGATACTAAGCTTTGAAAAATAGATATTTCTCTGTCTGATTTATTAATCAACTAGTGATACATTCACTTGAGAGATATAAATCAAGTGCTTTTATTTTTCCTTTTACATTTTATTTCTCAAAAATCTTTGAAATGTGTCCAGTCCTTCAGTCTACTTTTAAAACTAGTTCCCACTGACTCCACGTCCTCCATCCGGGAACAAACGTCCACCACCTCCTCTGTGTTTGAGAGTGTGTGTGTGTTACATGGGGCAGGTGTCTGTCCCTATCGGTCCATCCGTGTCTTCCTCCAGGTTGCTGGAGCAGTCCATCGCCTCCCCACTGTCTCTCTCACCGCTGGGGACCATCGGAGACCTGCTCTCCCCAAACTCGTCCTCCTCGCTTCCCTCCTCCTCCTCCCCTCCTCTCTGCCTGCAGTAAGGTGGGATCTCGACCACTACGTACTTCTTCGCCCAGACGCTCAGCGCCGCCTTCTGTCGGCCGTCAGTTCCCATCAGGCCTGCGTCAGATCGGAAGTTAGTTGCCGAAAAAAGAGAAAAAGATGGAAACAGGAAGGGAAAGAAAAAAGAAAAGGCAAAAGTAAGGACAGGAAGAGAAATGGAAAGGTGATAAAAAAAGAAAAAGAGCAGAGAAACAAAACATTATCTAATTTGGTAAATGATTAACGTTG
Source organism: Gadopsis marmoratus (assembly GCA_036023855.1). Classification (NCBI taxonomy): domain Eukaryota; kingdom Metazoa; phylum Chordata; class Actinopteri; order Centrarchiformes; family Percichthyidae; genus Gadopsis; species Gadopsis marmoratus. The sequence goes on along the minus strand of JAVQJF010014680.1, from coordinate 14,749 downwards.
ACCTGACCTGAAACAAACCAGGTAACAGAAGGAAACAAACAAAGAATACAATTGCATCGTTTCAGTATCAGTGACCAGAAATAAAAAAAGTGTAACTTCACTTTTGGTATTCAAGTTGAGTCTGTAATTATTTTATATTACTTTCAATTGACAAGTTGTCTAATTAACAAGCTATTTCCTAATAGAAAGATAATTAAAGCAGATCATTTGATATGTGCAAACTACAAACATAGCTCGAGTTTGTAGATGTGTTGGGTATTTACTCCAGTGAAAGAGTTGGGGGGAAAAGTGCCTGTGGTTTAGTTCCTGCAGAAGCTTCCCACTTGTGCCAACTGCCAAAAAAACAAAAACAAAATGTACACGCAAAACCAACACCCGTGAGCGTCACAATCAGGTGTATTTGCATTTTCAAATGCCAAATAACGTTGGTGTTTTAAGCTCCTTACAAGGGTGACATAAAAAAAAGCCCTTTTTAATTTTTTCACACATTAAATCATAAAACATTTTCCTAAAAGGTCGTACATGCTCATCAGACAACTCACCCGGCAGCGTTGTGGAGAGCTGGCTGGAGTTACAGGTAACCGAACCGTTGTTATTGGAGCCAACAGCAGCAGCGAGGTGGAAGATCTCGGAGCGCGGCAGTTGGGGGGACACTGGTAAGGAGTGACACTGCCTTCCTGGCAGCTGCTGCCAGTAGTACGACGCCCCCTGTTGGGGCCCTCCAGGTCCATGGGCAGGCAGCTGGTTACTGAACACACTCCCCGGAGGTGAGTGGAGGTCAAACACCAGCGAGAAGACAGACTTGCTCGGCACATCGTAGAACTTAATCTTGCCCCCACACAGATCCTCTCGTGCGGTGAACGGGTTGATCTTGCGGGCCTTAGAGGCTCGCTGAGTGGTGGGGGGGTTATAGTAAGGGTCCTGGACGTTGACTTTTCTTCCTGGTTTGCAGGAGAAGATGTCTGATTGGCTGCGGCTGAGCCAGATGTTTCGCCGGGGGCGGGGTGATTTCGGAGGGATTTTATCATCCTGGAAACCGAGAGGGTTCAGTCGCTTGAAGCCCTGAATCTTCTCACCTTGAGCAAAGACACAGATAGGTTTTTGTATAAAATGCACATAAAAGTATAACATTAAGTAGTAAAATGTACGAGTTATAAGTCTAAAGGTGTATCTTCCATCTCTTATTGGATAGAATTTTGTCACATCTTGTTAATAGTGCTCTGATGGTAAAATAGATAATCTAATGTAACCACTAGGTGGCAATGCAGGCTATATCCTGCCTAGAGTACAAAGCCATGAGTTCCTTGAATCCCTGTTCTGTTTCAGAAATGTCTCGTTGGATCTCAACATTCCCATGAATTTTAATTACAGCAGCAGGAAAAAATAAAAGGATGAAAGGATAAAGGGATAAAAATAAAAAACGGCATCTCTTTGCACTTTGTGGTGATTGATGACATTGTTGAGAAAGTAACGAGCACATAAATAATCACTTCCTAAGATCACAATAATCAGTTATTTCCAATAAACACATTAGCTAACCAAGAAAATATCAGATCTTATCTTCTCAAATATCAAAGTATTGTTGCATGTCTGAGTGACCATTTATCAAATTTACCACCAGGAAATATCTGAAAGTATCACTCCAAAAAAAAAGAAGAGACTCCACAAAAACATTTGGCTACAACGGCGTCATGCAACAGAGATATTTCCTACTATGTGGGTGATCCTGGTTTTCAGGAAATGCTGATGTTATCAGGTAAACAGAGAGAAGGAGCTGGTGGAGAGGGAACCAAGGGGGCCAGAGGGGGCCAAGGGGGCCAAGGGGGCCAGAGGGGGCCAAGGGGGCGGGAACAGGACAAGTTCATGAAGTACTGTAACAACTGACAGCAGACAAGGAGTGAGAACTGTCAGGTCCAGGCCACGTTTCCCCCACAATAATAGCTAAATAAGAGACATTTCCTACACAACAGGCCGAGGCTATGTTATAAGAATCTGGTTAGCCTTAGCTCTCGACCAAATTAAAGGTGAAACCTGGGCCTGCGTGGATCAAGTATGTCATGATAGGAATGTTGATCTCAGACCAGTTTGCCTCTTAAGTCATGGTGAAGTTAATATTATCAGCAACCAAAGACCCTTTGACGAAGGATACTCAGATAAATGTTACAACATATTAACACTTTGCTTTTTGAAGAACTTACAGCGGTGCAAAGGACAGGGGACACAGATATTACAGTGGAAATACGGGTATTTGCATGACTAAACTGGAAGTGAAGTAAAAAAATCTTCTTTAAACAAACCTGGTTGTATGTTTAGGTGAGGAGTGTGAAAAGTGTCCTTGTAACTGACTGAACAGACACGAAATCAACAGTGTGCTTTGCATGAGGAACTGGTGTTAGGAGAGAAACCTCTGGCTGCATGATTATTGACTAGCTGTCCGGTTGGCAGTGTGACTAGATAAGTGCACAAGCTGAGCCTGTATGCAGTGGTAAAGTAGGGTGCCAGGCTACGGAGGCCAGGAGGAGGATATAAAACAGGTTTCTGTTGCCTTGCTTGGATTACAGTTTCCCTTCCTACCACATTCTTTTACAGGGATTTACAGGCATCTTCTTGTAAACAAAATGAGGTGACTTTTGCTGACTGCAAAGCTGAAGCTGAAATGACAGATCACAGCAGCACCGTTACCTTTGGGTATGGTCTTCTTATCGTTGTCCCCACTGAGTGGGACACACTCGTGCTCCATCTCTTCAACTTTAAGGCGTGCGAGAATCTCCTCGAGGTGCCGGACGATGTCGGGGAAGGACGGGCGGAGTTTCGGGTCCATCTGGGGGAGGAAAGAAACAAAACAACAACAGAAATGGAGAAGGATGAGATTTCTAGATAGTAACATGGTGCGGAAACTGTGATAGATTGCACTCATCAGATTATTAACAGGGGGAAGAAAAAAAAAAAAACCACACAAACAGGATTACTATCCATTTAAAAAGGTGCGTCATGTAACATTTAAACATAAAAATATTACCATGTTAATTATACAACATTATAAGAATTTACATAAAAGAAACAAAACCAGAGTTGATGGTTCTACAAGCATTTATGTTGTATTTTACAAGTTATTGTTTTCCAGGAAATGTCCTATATTGTTTTATGGCAGAAAGGGAGATTGCTTCATGGCTTTTATTGGCTCTTGACAGCAGATAGAGGCACAAAAGAAAAGCCTGAGGAAAAAACATCACCTTAACATGTTTGAATGAAGACGTAAAAGGACTTGAGCAAAATGTGGTCTCAGTACTAAAAAACAGATGCAATAAAACCTGAGGCTCAGTTACATTTTCAGATGTCTAAAGAAATATCTGCATATCTTTCCTTGAACAGTGATGTGCTAATGCTAAAGATGTTACATAAAGCATCTTTATTTAAAAGTGAGGAACATTAGATGATAAAATAGGGACTGAAGTTGAAGATGAAGGAGGGGGGGGAACTAAAGTGAGAGGAATAAGGAGAGGTAGATTTTCTGCCCTGGACAAAGGCTTGGATGGAGGATGAGGAAGATGAGGATGATAAAAGCAAGACAACAGACAAGGATGAGAAGGGATGGAGGGAGCCAAAACAGGATCAATCAGCAGGGTGCTCCAAAATCTTTAATGCCCTCGTCCTCTGTGGTTTGTAAGTCCACCCTGGTGATTATGATGTGAGCAAAACTAAACTGTCAAAAGCCCATAAAAACAAAGTATAATTGATTCAGTTTGTTCCTCATTATAGTTCCTCACCTTAACAACAAGTTTGAATATTGAGAAAAGCTGATTCTGCCAAGTAACTGCACCCCCCAGCCCCGAATAGTGAACTAAATTATTCCAAGATTATTCCAATAATCAGATGGCCCCTTTACTTCTGAAAAAGGGAATATTAGTTACTAAAGAAATTTTAAATAAAACTGGAGAAATTCAAAGACATGGCCAAGAGAAGCCCTTTGGGAAATCTCTCTCAACACAGAGAAACATTTGTTATAAACACTTTATTGTTGTAGATGGACAAAACGTGACCAGCGTGTGTTAATAACTAATAATAATAATAATAATAATAATAATAATAATACATGGCTGCTGCCGTTTGCTCTCCAGCTCTATCACAAGTGGACAGGGACTAAGACAGACAGAGTGATTGGACAGGAGGACTCCGTTTCATCTATTTTGTCTAGTTTAAAATCTATTTTATTACATTCTCATCTCTTTTTTTCCCTCGCGTGCATTGGTTTCATATTCTTAAAGATGTTTTTATGACCTACACATGTTCCTTCTTATCACCCGTGAAGCACTTTGAACTGCACGTACCTGTATGAAAGGTGCTATACAAATGAAGTTTGATTTGATTTGGTTTGGTGGACTCACGTTGCAGCAGTTGAAAGCCAGCTGGAGGAAGTCAGGCGGACAGTCTCCAACCATGTTCTGGAACGTGTGATAGTCCAGGCCGAAGTTCTGGTCAAGAGGGGAAAAGAAGACAGAGAGACGTAGAGATTTGGATATGTGAAAATTAAACAGGAAATTCGTATTTACCATTCTAAAAAGGGGGGATAAAGACAAGAGACAGACAGAGCTTCATTAGATGTTTGACATACTGTAACTCTTCTGCCAAAACCAGCTTCATGTCAAACTAATCCCTCTGACATGATCCTGCTGTCTGCCAAGTTTTGGGTCTATCTGTCCACTGACATTTGAAATGACGCAGGCTGTGTGATAGAAAATAAGGTCTCTGAGGGCCATATTTTTAGAATTAAATTTAAGAATTCACACACGCACAAAAGAAAAAAAAAAGAAAAAGCATAAAAGCTGCAGATGTTTTGAGGTAAAAAGGCTGCAGCCAACTGTGTTTAAAGACAATATACAGTTAATTAGGTTTATGTAAAATATATTAAGACTTTTCAGTCCCTTCTTCACATATTAAATAACAAACATTTATCTCATATTAGGAGAACATGGAGATCAGCGGTGCATTGTACATTTGAAAAACTTGTCAGTCCTCTCTGGTGATGGGACATTTATGCACATAATGAGATTTTATATATATATATATAACAATTGGTCAATGACTAAAGTTCTGTGGGTAAGAGAGATCAGTGCAGCTCCCCATCACTTTGAGAATGTCAAAAACAGACTTTAGCACAAGGTTTGTATGAGTCATGTGAATGTTACACAGCATAAACAGGTTGTGAATTATGGGACACCAACAGATCAACATGTGTACAAAGCAAACAGGCAGGTGGACTTTTGCAAGGTGACAGGGAGGAAAAAGAGGTGAGGAGTAGATGAGCAGTCACCTCTGTGCGGGGAAGGAAGTCAGGGTCAGCCTGGACCCTTGCAATGATCTCACACAGGACTATACCGTAGGAGAAGACGTCGGCCTGAGAACAGACAGGACACACGTGAAGACATGCAAACAGCCCAATATTTCATCCTTGGTTTGTTTTTCAAAAATGGTAAACTACCTGGTTTATTATAAAGTGAAACATTTATGCAACTCCCCGATGTTTCCTAACTTCTGCTAAAAATGTCCCGAACTCTCTGACCTCCCCTGTCTGAAATACAACCCTCTTCATCATCCTCAACTCTCTGCATCTTCATCATTACTGTTTTGCTTTGATCTATATCTTATCGTTTTGCTGCTTTTATGGTCCACTAAACTCAGGTGTGTGTTTAAGTGATCAAATCTCATCAAACGACATCTTATTTGAGTTTATTTCCCACACCGTCTCAGCTGATTCCACTGCTTGGTATATACTGCTGCAATGGTTGGTGAATTTACCTTCTCGTTGTAGGATTCATCTCTCAGCACCTCTGGAGCCATCCAGAATGGCGAACCAACCACTGAAAGCTTCTCTCCTTCAGCACTACACACACACACACACACACACACACACACACGTTGATCCATTATAACGAGGAAGTCCTTTGTGCCACATAATTCAGGAGACTTCAGTGTCTTTGAGGGGACTCTTTTGTGTTCCTGGTTGAATAATGTAATAAAATCCAGTAGGCAGAGCAGACGCAATGTCAAGCTGGTCTGAAACACTCCTCCTCTGACCCAGCGCACCGCCAGGAAGAAAGGCCTGACCTGAGCCTGGTCCTGTTTTTAAACGAGGACTGGAGAAAATAATAGCAGGAGAAAAAGCACACGCTTTTCCATTTCCTGCCCGCTACTGCATTTGTACTGAGGTGTTAGTACAAAAGAGCCCGTTTGAGTGGATTTGTAATTTCTTCAGTCTGCCTCTGTAATGTCAATATGAATAACCTGCTGGATAAAAGAAGCTGATACCAGTCTGCCCAGGCCTTTTCACTCAATATTAACCTCTTGGCCGAGAATGACTGCCGTCTTTACCTTTAAATCCTTTATCTAAAAAAACACTTGATTGTCTGTATAATGAATCTTGCTCTCTAATCCTTTAAGTTCAGTAGCTTTTGCGCTGCTTAGATTTAGTCGGACCGCACCTTCGCACTTAAAAATATGACAGGTGTGGCTACATTCTCTGCATTATTCATACATGTTCACATACCCATGCATAGAGATAAAAGATTATAAGGATTAGCTTGACAAAGGATTATTTGTCTAAGTCGTATCAACCCTGTTTCTGAAGACATTCTAGAAAAGAGAAACAATCCCCCTCCTTCCTGCGGTGTTAAAAAGCCGAAACCCTGCGCTGATAGTATCCTCCTTATCAAAACACTAAAGATGAGAATGTGAACTACAGCCTACTGTTAATGTTGGTGCCAGAGACATGGGTTAATAAATAACCCTGCGTCTGGTATGAAGAGGAGGAACACACTTAAGTGAGTTACAAATAGCTGTAACAGGAAAAACAGAAAGGAACAAAATACTTTGTACTGCAGAGCAGACATGGACGAAATGATGATTAATGATAATGATAATATAAAAATAGATGTCTCTTTAGGGCTATTTAAAATAACATGCACCAGATGTGACACTTTATATCTTGACACGTTTCTAAAGTGTCAAAGAGAAGATTAACTTTTGATGTAAAATGAGGGGAAGTGCAGCTATAACAATAACAAGGGCTTAACGGTGAAAAATTGATCAAATAAAAAAACAAAAATGTTTGGTTAAATAGATACAGTAACTCAATCAATTATGTTACATAGACCAAAATATTGGAGCTATCATGCAGCCTTCAGAGCCAAGTACAGTATATTGTTTTGTGCCGACAAAAATGGCCAAAATGTTTTGCTGCTGAAGCCCGATGAAGCTTTAATGCGGCACTAGTCATTTCTGACCACTAGAGGGCAGACAAAACATCAAACCGTGCTAACAAGTACACAGCTACCAGTCACTGGATTATTAAGTCGTTATTGCGAACATACAAACACAGCGAGCTAGTTACACATCAAGCACGTGTAGAACAACATTAGCATCCAATTGGAACCATGTACGAAAATGTAATCACTCCTCTTTTAGCTCTGGTTTTTTAAAGAAAAATATCTGGGGCTTTAACCGGTAAATGCCGTGTGATGAATGGCAGGTAGTGTACATGGGTTTGTGTGCAACCAATGAGCCCACAGGAGTCGATGAGAACAGCTGAGACTCAAAGACTGAAAAACAAAACGGTGAGCCAAAAGAGTCGAACTACACATTCATTAGATTCAATGTTAATATTGAAAGGATGAATTCATTCATTCATTAAGAAGAACTCCTCACAGATTAGTGGGGATCTTTTCCGCCAGTCCAAAGTCTCCCACCACTGCTGTGTAGCCATTGTCATCACATTTGATCAGGCAGTTCTGTGAATACAGAAAAAACATTATTATTATTATTATTATTATTATCACACAAGTTACGATTGAGGGATTTGGGACACTATTGTTTTTTGCAACATAGCAATAACAGTCAAACCTCCACTTCCTGATTTAACTTTCAATATTAATGTACAATCTAATTCTCTGTACAGAGAAAATGGGAACCAACCGGAGATTTCAATATACATTGCTATGAAGTTTGGACTCTTCCTCTTCAACCTAAAAGGAACTATTTGTAAATTTACTGTTACAGTGGTCATTAATATTACCCAAGCACTGCTATAATTGTGCTGTGCAAAACAGTACGTGCACGGTTGACATCTTTTGCACAACCCCGCGTAACATAACATCAATGAATCGGTAGCCACAGATGCTTCTTGAGTTGAGCTGAACGTTAATGTTCTACATACTCACAATTTATTCATACATATCATTCAAGTTGGCATAACTTATGATGCATGAATCCAGTGCACAACACCGTTCATAATTGAGGGTTATGGTGCTCTGCCATGCTGCTTCGGTGTACATTAATGAACCGCAGAAATTCAGCGTGTTAAATATAATTTATGGTATACGTGTCTTGCACTGCCACCTTGCACTTTAGTCTTTGGACCACGTGGCACTATGTAGTAAAATGTACTGTATGCTGTCAAAATGTAACTGCCTTATTCCTGGGCATCTCGCATTTTGTGAATTTATATCTTATAACTAACATGTAGCCCTTAAAAAAAAACACAGTATAATCTCTAAAACACAGGATAAAGTTACAGTTGGAAGGGGAGAGTGCTTGGAACCAGCACACAGCATTAATTAAAATATTTACAAAAAGGAGAGAAAGTTCTGTTTTCCATTGAGTTGCATGACTGTGTTATGAGTCATAGGCAAAATGGACTTTGTATCAAATTACAGAATTATAATCTGCAAGGCTATGACCACACCATTAACCCTCAAAATCAACAACAAAACCAGTTACTAGTTGTCTTTCCAGTTTCTCCAGTAACAGGCACTGAATATGAGTTTACAGCAGAGTGCATTCTGTCCTGTTCCCTGCCAGTTCCCTGCTAGCTCCATGCCAACATGGCTCTGGGTCCAATTGGAAAACTAGAAGCTGCCTGGTACAGATTATCACATCCAACTGTGACACTGTGCTCTGTACAGAGAGGTTAACAGGTCGATGAGTAAATGAGCAGATAAGACTGTAACATTTGTGTCTAACTAAGTCTTATGTACAGCGGCTGCTTCACTATGCTGGGACCAAACACTGAAACTGCACTATGAACTGTCAAAATCAACTAATATTTGCACATTGTACAGTACAATTCAAATGTCATAGGCCACCTGAAACTACTGGACAGCAAAAACAACAGAAGCAGCCTAAGTCAAGAGGAAGAGTGAAAACATTTCTGGACTGATAAACATTCTTCTCTATTGAGTGAGTGAAACAGGCCTTGGACAATATGTGGGTCTGTTAACCAAATATGCTACATGTTAAAGCTCCCATTTATCAGAATAAGTAACAAATCAAAAAAATATATTGAATGTAGATTTTGTTTTTTTTATTACAAATCTACCGGAAATGCTACTGTGCTATACACAAAGAAGGCCTGCAGTTCTATTTTTAGCTACGGCTTCTCCTCTTACTGACTAATTAGCCTGTCTAGCTAACCTTGGAGGTCAGGTCCCGGTGGAATATGCCTTTGCAGTGCAAGTAGGCTAGACCGCTGGCGATGTCACAGGCCAATTTCACTCTTGTGGGCCAACTCAGGTGCTTGTTGCTGTCCAGAAGCTGCTCCAGGTTTCCACCATTGATGTACTGGAGAAAGAGAGAGACACACAAATAAATAAGTAGGTATATATTATTAATTTTAAATTCTGATATAAAATTATGCCAAAAAACATGCTGAACAACAAAATAAAATGGCCAGATTAAAGGGTTCAGAACGTATGGATTGAAGAAATTTCAAGATAATAATTTGTCAAACGGTAACCGATTACTGACATTAAATGTTCCTCAGCCAGGAACTGCATTGCTATGCTCCGAGGAGAAAAATGTTCCCGTCTGGCTGCATACGTCCATTGTAATGTGAGCTGAGGAGACGTCAAACACCTTTTTACAGGAATTAAACGTGAGATGTCTAGTGAGAACACTCTAATCATAGCAACATGACATGTTCTGTTGCCAGTGACAGAAACAACAGACTACTTGCACCGATGTGCTCACTGAGAGACTCGCTATATATATTCATATTCAGACACACTTATACTACATAGAGGTACTATCTAACCACATTAGACAAACTAACTGCCTATCCAGCTGGCTCACAGAGCGGAGGGCTGATTGGTGGGTTGTTTGGGTTACAGACAGCCGGCCTGGGGGCGAGCCGGCATGTCGACCAACTGGCTGAATAAAATCTGCCTGGCAGCCCTGCTAGTTTCCTATGCGCATGAATGTGGGCGGTCCATGACCATCGTGCAGGCTGAAGAGTGGGCAGCCAAGAGGACAAATCAGCTCAGTGGGTTTAAAGGTATCCAGGGTCCTTCACTCTGTCCGTCAGCTTCGATCTAGAAGAACTTGTCTGACCTCGCTGCTTGCATGCAAACACACACAGACGCACTAATCCCATGTCACATATCATGAACAACGGTGGTTAATTAACTAGATAGAGCGGAGATGGGATAAAGAGGTGGTCTGGTTTAGCGGTGTGTCAGGACATGGGGGGGAGGAGGTCTCTACTTCTACACGTGATTGGATGAACTGGGCTTCTGGTCAGATTATTTCTAATTGTTAGATAATCTTAGCACATTTTTACAGTAAATGTTGTAAAGATGTCACCTGAGCAAGACAGTTATAATATCAGACAGTGTTCTATCAACTCAATGATCAGCCTTCCTGCAACAAAAGGTCATTATTTCTCCGAAGCTGTGCGTGACTTCTCCATCTGAACGCAGGTTCACAGCCATTGTCACAGCATTTCTCTAGATTACTTAACGCAAAATGCAAATGCAGAATGCAAAACACATGGTTTACCGGAAGAGTGTGCCTGCTGTGTCAACTAAAAGTAACTGAAGCAAAGTCACATTCAAAAACAAAAGCCTCTTATTCAGGCAAGATATTCCCCCTGGAATTTGCTGTATCCATTTAGTCAAATAACTGACGGTAACTACTTCTGAGCCATGCGCCTCGCCATGATCATGTATAACATAGAGAGAAACAGAGGAAATGAGAAACATGAGGGTGGTTACAGTTGGAAATTGCTCTGCTACACTATGAGGGTTTCAATTTAAAAACCCTGAAAAGACTCAAACAAATGCATCTTTGTTTGTTGCTGGGAGCAGCTTCAAACAGCAGTATAATCCTGGCTCATGATTTACTATTAGAACAGATTATAATTACAGAAGCATTTCCAAGAGCTCCGGAGTCAGAAATACAGTGAGCATCAGAGCGAGCGATGTAAAGCTTTGACACGGTGAACAGAGCTCGAGGGAATGCGGAGACATCTCAGCCCTCAACAGTCTGAGGCGACGGAATCCGAGCGGACCAACAAAAGTAAAATCGGACTGAACACCCTGCTAACGGCTTAACAGACAGGTTTTAGCTGCTTGTGGAACAGAGATATCCATCATTGTCCGATATGTATTCCCAACATCATATATGTGCGATCTGGCTCTCTCATCCCTGGTACAGATAAGCATCCGTGTACATACTGTATTACGTTATATTCGGGGTTGGGTGGCTCGGGGTTCCGTGAGAGTTCGCTTCCTTTGAGGGGTAGTCTAAAAACGTTTGGGAACGTCTGCTGTAGATTATTATCCATCTTCCAAAGCGAACTTCTCACACACGTTAATCACAATACCTTTCATTAGCCCTGAACGCCTTCTATATTCTACATGTCGAGCATATCCTTTCTCTAAATTTTGTGGGAACGCACAACAAACTAATACTGAAAGGCAACCAAAATGTTACAAATTTAGGAAATTAATTTAGGCTTAAGAGTTATGTTTTTGCCCCTCGGTTGTCTGTTCTTAATGCTAACCTCACTCCCAAAAAGTTACAAATTCAGATGAACCTACAAAGCAGCAAAGTACTTCAAAGTTTTCTTTTGCCTATTTGTTGTTTACCTTGCACTTGTTTGTGGATTTGCACGCGTCTGTGCGTGAGAGACAGTGAGTTTCTCGAGGTAGCTTGGGGCCATGCAGTAACTTGAGTCTCCATTTCCTCTGAGCACGGCCTCATAGTGGAGGTCAGGTAACAAAACAGCATGAGACCTGCCACCAGGGTCAGACCCTTCAGTTTGTCTTGACACGACATAAGAGGATCGGTTCAGCCTGCAGCGGTGTGCATGTACATATATATTCACATGTCTTACAATGCATGAATTCACTTTTCATCTATAGAATAGGATGAAGCCTGTGTGTGTGTGTGTGTGTGTGTGTGTGTGTGTGTGTGTGTGTGTGTGTGTAAATTTGGTATTTTAGGATGTGTTCTCTTACGCAACCGCAGAAAGTTGGTGTTTGTCTTTTGTTTCTCAAGGCTACAATGAGCACATTCACTGTGCAACAGTGTAATCAAGTACGTGTGTGCGCCTGGAAGCATCTTCAACAGTGTACGCTTTCTTCACAGTGGAATGAACCATATGTTTTGTTGCATTTGCCCATTCAATGTGCATTCAAATACAAACGTGTTAACAGAGCTGCATCTTAAGCGACTGGCTACTATAACAACCAGCAAACTGTACCAACCAAAAAACCTTTTGAAAAATGACAAACAATTGAAATGATACTCCGCTAATGGCTCTAAAAATGAGTTGAAGAATATTTGCAGACTTCTGTGTGTTTTTCAAACTAATGATTTTCAAATTTACCCATGGTCTTGAGAAGTTGGCCTTTGTACCTTTCATATTTCGCTTCCAAATAAAAAGAGAACTAAGCCTGACCTTCTGTACAACTAGCCTTCTCATCAAGGAGCTAAATATATCAACTGCTGATCAAGTATTTTCCGTGACTAATTAATGATTAACACGTATGCAAAGTTATCCGTTCCTCTCTCTCTCACACACACGCACATGAAAATACACAGGTTAAATATAGGCTTTGTGCAGCTTAAAAATATTGCTCACTGTAACCCTAATGGTGTATGTCCTAACACGAAGTATCTCTGGAGAATTTTATTAGCTGCCTGTATCAAATTATCGCTTTCTCGCTCACACACACACACACACAGCCCAAGTGTCATGTATAACCCAAGAACATTCAGTTCTCTTGGTTTTCCACAATTACAGACTAGCACGCTTCTGTGTTGTGTTCATGGGGGACGCGAGGTTCACCTGAAAATAGTAGGACCATGCAGCATACAAACACATATCAGTTGTGACGTTGACATGCAGGCGCAAGTGGCACGGGAACATGGGCCCACCAGCACACTACCTTTCATTAGCAGAGACACTTTGATCTCACACATCATTGGTTTTAACGTGTGCTTGGGTGTTTTTTTCCTACCTCTGTCAGAGCATGAAGCTGGCCCTCGTGGACACACACTCCCTTGAACCTGCAAACCCACAAAAGAAATGCAAGGTGAAGTTCTCATAATATCATAATTGAACCGTTTGGGGTTTTTTGGGTCTTTTTTTTTTAAGATTCTGTTATTTCAGGCATTTTGCTTTTATTGGATAGTGACAGCTGGCAGTCAGGCAGACTGGTGCCGTAAAGACTCAGCGTTTGTAAATGTTACGCGTTTCACCAGTCGAGCTACCGGAGCACCCTGCCATAATTTGACCTTTCAGACAAGACGGGGACAGTTGTTAGACTTCGATTGGGATGAATTAAAACAAAACAAGTTTTTAGTGCATGTAAAAAAAAAAAATGTTTTTGGCATTTTAGTCTTTTATAGTTTTAGAGTGACAGGTGAAAATGAACAGGAATGGGGGGGGAGAGAAAATGATAAAGGGCCAGGGTCGGAGCAGAACCCGGGCCACTGAGGTACACGTTCTACCTGGTGAACTACCGGGGCGCCCCAAAGCAACAGTATTGAGGCCAACACACAAGTGGACATCATTTGCTTATCTTCACAATCTAAATAAATGTTGGTAGAAAAACCATCGCATACAGTTTTTAGTTTAGTTCAAGCACTTCTCCTACAGGGTCATATACATTAAAATGTGGAAATATCGAAACCTGACACTTGCGTGACCTCGTCTGGTGTGGGTAAGCAGAGAAAGCAGGAAGAATCATTAAGAAAGGTTTAAGGTTCCAACAGACAAGACCAGACAAGCGATTACTGCGAGACTGTCTGCTAACAGGATAATAACAGCTCAGTTGCTTCACCTGCATTCCATCCATTTCTCCCTCTACCTAGTCTGTCAATTTCTACACTGTGATGAAACAGAAACACAATCTTCCACTGGTGTGTGTGTGTTTCTCCACCACTGATATTAAAAAAATAAAAAATAAAAAAAAAATCTTCTTTCTCCAAGTGATCAACTTAGAGAAAAGATCAATTTTGATGAGTTTTCAAGAATTGTCAAAATATTATAATATTATAATATTAACCCAGAAAGGACCGTGCAGCCCATCAACTAAAGTGCAACAACGTGTGTGCAGAGCAACATGCAAACCAACTTTGTTCAGGAGCAGCGTCGAAGGCCCATTAATTCTGAGGGAATGAAAAGGTCAACTTGATGGGTCCTTGTTGGATTTTAGGGAACAATGACCCCCTCAGTGTCTGCTTGTTAACACACAGACACAGTCCACTGGGAGTTGCTCAACAAATATGGCATTGTGAGTTAAACTGTGCAAGTGTTTGTATGCACAAGTAGATGCACACAAAGACATTTATGCATGTATGTGCATGTTCATAAACACACACTCTCCCACTCAGGAGCCCAGAATGTGAACTTGATAGAAAGTGTTTACTACAAACAAATACAACAGTATTCTGGGACATCATAGTCAAT